>SRMA01026637.1:192594-203549 GCA_007224835.1 Danionella cerebrum | reverse complement strand
TCTCACCACGGAGGGTGGTAGAGGCTCGGGGTCCACTGCGGACAGATATGCCATACGTGTAGGGCCCAGAGGTCTGGCCGCGGGTGCCTGTATCCCCCCCCCTGAGTAAGGAGGTCTGGACTCAGAGGGATCGGCCAGGGGGGGCTGTCACGAGCGCGACGAGGTCTGGAAACCACGCTCTGTTCGGCCAAAAGGGGGCGATCAGAAGCAGTTCGTGCTCGTCCTCCCTGACCTTGCACAGTAACTGTGCTAGAAGGCTCACTGGGGGAAACGCATATAAGCGTTTGTTCCTGGGCCAGCAGTGAGCCAGCGCATCTGTCCCGAGAGGAGCCAGGGACAGGGAGTAGAAAAGCCGGCAATGGGTGTTCTGGCGGGAAGCAAACAGATCTATGTGTGCCTCGCCGAAGGTGTCCCATATCTGCTGAACAGCCCGAGGATGGAGTCGCCATTCTCCTGCCGTCGGGTGGAACCTGGACAGCGAATCCGCGATCCGGTTGCACTCTCCGGGGATATAACAGGCTTTGAGCGACAAAAGTCTGCTCTGACTCCAGAGGAGCAGTCGTTGGGCGAGGTAGTGCAGAGCACGGGAGCGCACACCGCCCTGGCGGTTGATGTACGCTACTACCGCAGCGCTGTCGGTCCTGACCAGCACGTGCCGCCCCCGAAGGAGCGGGCAGAAGCGCCGTAGCGCTAGAATGACTGCAACTAGCTCGAGAGGGTTTATGTGCCAGCGAGAGCGTCTTCCGGTCCAGGCACCGGATTCTCGGTGGGAACCGCACACAGCGCCCCAACCGGTCTTGGAGGCATCGGTGGTGACCACCACACGGCTGGGGTGGCTCGAAAGAGGCACCCCAGACCTCAGAAAGCACTCCGTCTTCCAGACCTTCAGGTAAGGGAGCGCGTCTGCCGTAGGCAGACGTAGGGCTCCCCGACGCCATGCCCAGCTCGGAACTCGTGAGAGAAGCCATAGCTGCAGTGGTCGCATACGCAGGAGCCCGAGTCGGATGACTGGGGCTGCGGCTGCCATATGCCCCAGGAGCCTCTGAAATAACTTCAGTCTGACCACTGGTCGCGAGGACACCGCGGAGAGCGTGGTCAGCAAGGCCCTAGCGCGTTCTACCGATAGTTGCGCCAGCATGCTCTCGGAGTTCAGCTCCAACCCGAGAAAAGAGATGGTCCTCACCGGAGTGAGGAGGCTCTTTTCCCAGTTGACCTTCAGACCCAAACAGTTTAAGTCCGAAAGCACCTTGCCCTGGTGTCGGATCAACTGGTCTCTGGACGAGGCTAGTAGAAGCCAGTCGTCGAGGTAGTCCAGGATCCGAATGCCTGCCCGGCGAAGCGGGGCTAGTGCGGCCCTGATAACCTTGTGAAGGTGCGAGGGGATAGGGCAAGACCGAAGGGTAGGACCTTGTACTGGTAAGCATGGCCCTCAAAACAGAACCTTAGAAAGGGTCTGTGTCTCGGTACCACTTCTACCTGAAAGTACGCGTCCTTCAGGTCGATTGTTGCGAACCAATCTCCAGGACGGATGCATGGTACAATGCAGCGGACCGTCAGCCCCTTGAACCGGTACTTGGCCAGGTGCCGATTCAGACGCCTCAGATCCAAGATTGGTCTCAGCCCGCCTGATTTCTTGGGGACCAGGAAGTATGGGCTGTAAAACCCGCATTCCATATCGGCTGGGGGTACCGGCTCGATCGCACCTTTTGTTAGAAGGGCGTCGATCTCCTCTCGCAGGAATGAGGCGCCTGTTCGGGGAACAGGAGTGTGAAGCACACCTCGAAACCTGGGGGCGGACACGAACTGAATCGTGTAGCCCTGCCGGATAGTCCGGACCACCCACTGTGAGACCCCGGGAAGCTTCCGCCAGGCTCCCAGGTAAGCTGACAGGGGTCGTGGTCGGGACGTGCCGATGGTCCCCATGGCGGGGTCGCCCGGAGGCAGACTTGTGGGCGGAATCACCAGGGAAGGACCCTGGGAGATGGTCAGATGAGGGCAGGGGTGGTGTGCCCCCGCACTCTCTGCCATGGCCAGCGGGGCTCGGGCCCATGTCGGGGTCTTCGTCGGAGACCGAGGAAGAGGAACCCCAGACCGTCGGGCATGCGAGACCGCTATTCTCGGGTAGGAAGTGAGTTCTATCTTTGACACAATAGGTGCCGCCGTCCCGGAGGACGGCAGCGAGGAGTGTGTGGTGGACTCCCCCCACCTGGGGGAGCTGGGTCGATGACCAGACCCAAAGACGAGCTCATTTCCTCCCGAGTCGCCAACCTCAGGGGCGCTTCTTCGTGGAAGCCCTCGTCTGCCGCCGAGAACCCTCTGAGGTTGACTGCGACTTTCGTCGTGTGGGGGTCTTCCTCGGACCAGAGGTCGAATGATGAGACCGTGACGAGAGTCGCTCTCTTTGGCGTCGCACAGGCGGAGAGGGGTCCGGCACAGAAGCGGCAGGAGCCCGCCGCTTCCGACGCGGGACCATGAGCTCACCCAGACCCTCCACCTGTTTCCTGATCGTGGAAATCTTTGACGGAAAATCATCCACGGCGATGCCAAAGAGGCCATCTTGGGAGACAGGTGCATCCAGAAACCGGTTTCAGTCATCAGGAAGCATTGAGGCCTGCTCCAACCAAAGATGGCGCTCCTGTACCACAAGTGTGGCCATCGTGCGACCGATGTTCAGCGCTGCTGATTTTGTAGCACGAAGCGCAAAATCAGTGGCTGAACGTAAGTCCATAATGGACTGTTGGTCGCCACCACCCTGGTGCATGTCATGGAGGACTTCGGCCTGAAAGACCTGTAAGGTCGCCATGGCATGCAGCGATGCAGCAGCTTGACCCGCAGCCGAATAAGCTTTCGCCATCAGGGCAGACAAAACTTTTCCGGCTTTGGAGGGCACACTCGGACGAGATCGCCAAGCGGCAGCACTGCCGGGGCACAAGTGGGGCACAAGCCTGCTCCACCTGGGGAATCGAGGAGTATCCCCTATCTGCTGCACCATCCAGAGCGGTGAAGGGGGAGGAGTTAGAAGCCCTGACAGACAGGGGAGCCCGCCCGAATTTTGTAAGCTCCTCGTGCACTTCCGGGAAGAAAGGGACCGCAGGAGCGCGGGGGACGGTGCATCCGATGCTGCGATGGATAGCAGATCGTCATCAGGATCACACGAGGGGCCGGGTAACGCCGAAGCGCTCTCCGACTCATTCGTGGACCAGACGGGGAGCACGCTTGGCATTTGGGGGTGGTGCGAGGAGTCACCTGACACCGTTCGACCCAAAACATCCGGGGAGAATACAGCCGGCTCACTCCGATCCGTAGGAGCGCCACGAGGCGAAGCTCCGGCGTCCTCTTCCTCGAAGAAAGACCTTCTATATCTCAGCGTGCGGCCCGGCAGAGCGTTGCAGTGCACACACTCTCGCCTCACAAACGCTGCGCAGGCGTGTTTGAAGCCCAAACACTCCACACAGCGCTCATGACCATCTTTCGACGAGATAAATCCACCGGAGTTAGGAGTAATGCACGTTTTGCTCATCGTGTCGTGAAAAACGGACAGGATTATGAGAAAATGGCTGAAACACTGGACAGGCTTGCCTGAGAGATCTTCGAGGTGCTGGCGTTTTGGTGGCGTGCTATTCTGGTCTAGCAGAGGTCTACACCAAGTATGCCGAGAGGTAAGCAACCTACTGATCTTTCAAGCGAGAGAAAAGAGCGTCAAAGTTCAGGAGAGAGAGTCTCACTCAGTCAGCTCCGAAGGAAAATTGCATACTGAGGCTTAGGCACGCCCGGCTTTATACCCGGCTGATTGCTAATCAATCACCTACGCCTGCAAATTAATTTGCCCGTTAATATGTTCGTCAGTCGCTCTCACGGTGATTCGCTCCCATTCAGTCGGTCTAATCCCGACTAACGTCTCCGACACCGACTGAAAGGGAACCAAAATTATCATTGTATAAAAAAAAACATGAGAATTGTGGTGGTGGTGGTGGAGGAGGAGGAGGAGGAGGAGGAGGAAGAGGGGAAAATTACAATTCCAATACTAAAAATTTAAAACCTGGCAAAGAAAGTAAAACGTTTGAGGCAATTTTGCCCAAAATGTACAGTATTTTAATGGTCTTGGCAGCAACTTCCTAGACATGTTTTAGTCGTTGTAGAAGTTTTTTATCCAGTGACTGTTTTTTATTTTTACTATGCTCCATCTATCTCCCATCATCTGTCCCCGTGGGGACCCGGGGTAGAATAGGTCCCTAGCACCCCCTTGCTGTTCGTAAGAGGCGACAAATGGGGCGAATTAACTGCCGTGAGTTGCGGCATGTTTTTTTTTTGTCTTCTTCTTTTTTAGGGACTCCATTATACACAAAAAGTTGTCAGTGGATTGTAATTACCGACATATTACCAGGTTTGACGTCCTATGTATGACCAATAAAAGAGAAAGGTAAATAGACAAAATGAAAGATACTGAAAAATGAAAGACATGACGAGAGTCAAACTATTTTAACCAAAATTCCTTCTACACAGGTATTTACAAGCAAACTTACAAGTAATCAAAGGTAAGTGACTGTTTTTGTCTTTAAAAGATTTAGGGACTCTAATATGAATTGGAATTTGTTGACAGACCAATAACCAAAATTATCATTGTATAAAAAAACATGTGAATTGTGGTGGTGGTGGTGGTGGAGGAGGAGGAGGAGGAGGAGGGGAAAATTACAATTTAATACTAAAAAATTAAAAACTGGCAAAGAAGTAAAACGTTTGAGGCAATTTTGCCCAAAATGTACAGTATTTTACAGTATGTTGACAGACCAATAACCAAAATTATCATTGTATAAAAAAAAAACATGAGAATTGTGGTGGTGGTGGTGGTGGAGGAGGAGGAGGAGGAGGAGGAGGGGAAAATTACAATTTTAATACTAAAAATTTAAAAACTGGCAAAGAAAGTAAAAAGTTTGAGGCAATTTTGCCCAAAATGTACAGTATTTTAAAGGTCTTGGCAGCAACTTCCTAGACATGTTTTAGTCATTGTAGAAGTTTTTTATCCAGTGACTGTTTTTTATTTTTACTATGCTCCGACTATCTCCCATCATCTGTCCCCGTGGGGACCCGGGGTAGAATAGGTCCCTAGCACCCCCTTGCTGTTCGTAAGAGGCGACAAATGGGGAGAATTAACTGCCGTGAGTTGCGGCGTGTTTTTTTTGTCTTCTTCTATTTTAGAGACTCCATTATACACAAAAAGTTGTCAGTGGATTGTAATTACCGACATGTTACCAGGTTTGACGTCCTATGTATGACCAATAAAAGAGAAAGGTAAATAGACAAAATAAAAGATACTGAAAAATGAAAGACATGACGAGAGTCAAACTATTTTAACCAAAATTCCTTCTACACAGGTATTTACAAGCAAACTTACAAGTAATCAAAGGTAAGTGACTGTTTTTGTCTTTAAAAGATTTAGGGACTCTAATAAGAATTGGAATTTGTTGACAGACCAATAACCAAAATTATCATTGTATAAAAAAAACATAAGAATTGTAGTGGTGGTGGTGGTGGTGGAGGAGGAGGAGGAGAGGAAAATTACAATTTAATACTAAAAAATTTAAAACTGGCAAAGAAAGTAAAACGTTTGAGGCAATTTTGCCCAAAATTTACTGTATTTTACAGTATGTTGACAGACCAATAACCAAAATTATCATTGGATAAAAATAAAAACATGAGAATTGTGGTGGTGGTGGTGGTGGAGGAGGAGGAGGAGGAGGAGGAGGGAAAAATTACAATTTAATACTAAAAAATTAAAACTGGCAAAGAAAGTAAAATGTTTGAGGCAATTTTGCCCAAAATTTACTGTATTTTACAGTATGCTGACAGACCAATAACGTCTAGGTTACTTGCGTAACCCCACGTTCCCTGAATAGGGAACGGAGACGTTAGTCGGGATTAGACCGACTGAATGGGAGCGAATCACAGTGAGAGCGACTGACGAACATATTAACGGGCAAATTAATTTGCAGGCGGAGGTGATTGATTAGCAATCAGCCGGGTATAAAGCCGGGCGTGCCTAAGCCTCAGTATGGAATTTTCTGAGGAGCTGGACCCACTTACCTCCCAGCTTACCTCAGATCCATGACTTCCAGGGCATGGCGAAGGGTAACGTCCCCGCTCCCTATTCAGGGAACGTGGGGTTACGCAAGTAACCTAGACGTTCCCTTTCAGTCGGTCCCGGAGACGTTAGTCGGATTAGACCGACTGAATGGGAGCCTCTGTAAAGGGCCATGCCCGAAGTCCTTCCAGACAGGCCGGCACTAAACACAAAAGAGGGGTTAGTAACAAGGCCGTGTACCTGAATGGGGAACTCCTTCTGCCCCTGCCCGGAATACTCATTGACGGGGAAGTCGTCCAACACTGAGAGCTTCTGCTGTACTTGGTTGATGCTGACGACCAGAAGGAGGCACCCCTCGACCCGCAGGGAGGAGTGGCGGAGATCGCGTCGAGGCCCGAAGGGCTACCAGCGGGTCATCGTTCTGCAAGAGAGAGGAGGCAGAGACGGAAGTCATCGTTACGCGCCAAAACAAGGGGAGTAACGGAACGGGTTCATACTAGCCACCTGAAGGGGGAGCTGTATAAGAACATAGAAAGGGAGCGCCAAAGGAGGGACTCCCAGATCTGTACCCTAGTTCTGCGGGGGCCAGGCCGAAGCAAAGCCACCACACGGAACCTGGCAGCGCTGACTGCTCCGCTCAGTCAGATGCTGAAGGGGGGAGGATGAGAGAGCCGCCCAGAGGGGGAGCTCTTAGAAAGGTGTACTTCTCCTGAAGACAAGGAGAGTACTACAAGCTTACACCTGCTCCGCCCCCTAAGGGTGACTGCCACCACTCAGGACCGCAGAGGGAACAGAGCCTACATCAAGGTTGTAGAACCTGATGAAAGTGTTAGGTGTAGACCAGCCCGCAGCTCTACATATGTTGGAGAGTGAGGCCCCTCTAGCCAACGCCCACGAGGCAGCGATGCCGCGAGTGGAGTGGGCCCTCAGATGGAGAGGGCAGGGAACCTCACACACCTCATAAGCAAGGCGAATGGCCTCCACTAGCCAGTGGGCAAGCCGTTGTTTGGAGACCGCGGAACCCTTACGCTGGCCTCCGAAACATATGAAGAGCTGCTGGGAGCTGCGAAGCTCCCGGGTGCTGTCCAAGTAGATCCGAAGAGCTCGCACAGGACATAACGAACCCTGGGCTGGTTCTGCCTCCTCCCGGGCAGAGCTTGCAGGGTCACCACCTGGTCCCGGAAGGGGACGGATGGGACCTTGGGGATGAATCCGGGCCTGGGTCTGATGGTAACCAGAGAGTCGCCAGGGCCGAATTCCAGGCAGGATTCGTCGGCGGACAGTGCCTGGAGATCTCCCACCCTCTTAATTGAGGCCAGAGCCAGCAGGAGTGCGGTCTTCAGTGAGAGGACGCGCAGCTCCGCAGAGTGCAACGGCTCAAAAGGAGACTTCCGCAGCCCAGACAGGGCGACGGAGAGGTCCCAAGAGGGAACAGAGGGAGGTCTAGGCGGCCTAAGACGCCTAGTTCCCTTGAGAAATCTCACCGTCAGTTCGGGGCTGCCCACTGATTTCCCTTCGACCCGAAGGTGGAAGGCAGAAATAGCGGCGGCGTAGACCTTGAGGGACGAAGGGGACAGCCCCCGATCGAACCTCTCCTGGAGAAAGGACAACACGACTCTGATGGGGCACGACCCGGGGTCTTCCTGGCGGGAAGAGCACCACTCGACGAACCGACCCCATTTACCAGCGTAGCATGCTCGAGTAGAGGGTGCTAACGCGTGGTCCAAAGTTCTCACCACGGAGGGTGGTAGAGGCTCGGGGTCCACCGTGGACAGATATGCCATACGTGTAGGGCCCAGAGGTCTGGCCGCGGGTGCCTGTATCCTCCCCCCTGAGTAAGGAGGTCTGGACTCAGAGGGATCGGCCAGGGGGGGGCTGTCACGAGCGCGACGAGGTCTGGAAACCACGCTCTGTTCGGCCAAAAGGGGGCGATCAGAAGCAGTTCGTGCTCGTCCTCCCTGACCTTGCACAGTAACTGTGCTAGAAGGCTCACTGGGGAAAACGCATATAAGCGTTTGTTCCTGGGCCAGCAGTGTGCCAGCGCATCTGTCCCGAGAGGAGCCAGGGACAGGGAGTAAAAAAGCCGGCAATGGGTGTTCTTGCGGGAGGCAAACAGGTCTACCTGGGCCTCGCCGTAGATGTCCCATATCTGCTGAACAACCCGAGGATGGAGTCGCCATTCTCCCGCCCTGGGGTGGAACCTGGAGAGCTAATCCGCGATCCGGATCGCACTCCCTGGGGATGTGACAGGCTCTGAGAGACAAAAGTCTGCTCTGACTTCAGAGGAGCAGTCGTTGGGCGAGGTAGTGCAGAGCACGGGAGCGCACACAGCCCTGGTGGTTGATGTACGCTACTACCGCAGTGCTGTCGGTCCTGACCAGCACGTGCCACCCCCGGAGGAGCGGGCAGAAGCGCCGTAGCGCTAGAATGACTGCAACTAGCTCGAGACGGTTTATGTGCCAGCGAGAGCGTCTTCCGGTCCAGGCACCGGACTCTCGGTGGGAACCGCACACAGCGCCCCAACCGGTCTTGGAGGCATCGGTGGTGACCACCACACGGTTGGGGTGGCTCGAAAGAGGCACCCCAGACCTCGGAAAGCACTCCGTCTTCCAGACCTTCAGGTAAGGGAGCGCGTCTGCCGTAGGCAGACGTAAGGCTCCCAGACGCCATGCCCAACTCGGAACTCGTGAGAGAAGCCATAGCTGCAGTGGTCGCATATGCAGGAGCCCGAGCCGGATGACTGGGGCTGCGGCTGCCATATGCCCCAGGAGCCTCTGAAATAACTTCAGTCTGACCACTGGTCGAGAGGACACCGCGAGAAGGGCGGTCAGCAAGGCCCTGGCGCGTTCTACCGATAGTTGCGCCAGCATGCTCTCGGAGTTCAGCTCCATCCCGAGAAAAGAGATGGTCCTCACCGGAGTGAGGCGGCTCTTTTCCCAGTTGACCTTCAGACCCAAACGGTTTAAGTGCGAAAGCACCTTGCCCTGGTGTCTGATCAACTGGTCTCTGGACGAGGCTATGAGAAGCCAGTCGTCGAGGTAATCCAGGATCCTAATGCCTGCCCGGCGGAGCGGGGCTAGCGCGGGCCTGACAACCTTCGTAAAGGTGCGAGGGGATAGGGCAAGACCGAAGGGTAGGACCTTGTACTGGTATGCATGGCCTTCGAAACAGAACCTTAGAAAGGGTCTGTGTCTTGGTACCACCTCTACCTGAAAGTACGCGTCCTTCAGGTCAATTGTTGCGAACCAATCTCCAGGACGGATGCACGGTAGAATGCAGCGGACCGTCAGCATCTTGAACCGGTACTTGGCCAGGTGCCGGTTTAGACGCCTCAGATCCAAGATTGGTCGCAGCCCGCCTGATTTCTTGGGGACCAGGAAGTATGGGCTGTAAAACCCTCGTTCCATATCGGCTGGGGGTACCGGCTCGATCGCACCTTTTGTTAAAAGGGCATCGATCTCCTCTCGCAGGAGTGAGGCGCCTGTTCGTGGAACAGGAGTGTGAAACACACCTCGAAACCTGGGGGCGGACACGAACTGAATCGTGTAGCCCTGCCGGATTGTCCGGACCACCCACTGTGAGACCCCGGGAAGCTTCCGCCAGGCTCCCAGGTAAGCTGACAGGGGTCGTGGTCGGGACGTGCCGATGGTCCCCATGGCGGGGCCGCCCGGAGGCGGACTTGTGGGCGGAATCACCAGGGAAGGACCCTGGGAGATGGTCAGATGAGGGCAGGGGTGGTGTGCCCCCGCGCTCTCTGCCATGGCCAGCGGGGCTTGGGCCCATGTCGGGGTCTTCGTCGGAGACCGAGGAAGAGGAACCCCAGACCGTCGGGCATGCGAGTCAATAGGTGCCGCCGTCCCGGAGGATGGCAGCGAGGAGTGTGTGGTGGACTCCTCCCCCCCCCCCCCTGGGGGAGCTGGGTCGATGACCAGACCCAAAGATGAGCTCGTTTCCTCCCGAGTCGCCAACCTCAGGGGCGCTTCTTCGTGGAAGCCCTCGTCTGCCGTCGAGAACCCTCTGAGGTTGACTGCGACTTTCGTCGTGTGGGGGTCTTCCTCGGACCAGAGGTCGAAGGCTGAGACCGTGACGAGAGTCGCTCTCTTTGGGACGCACAGGCGGAGAGGGGTCCGGCACAGAAGCGGCAGGAGCCCGCCGCTTCCGACGCGGGACCATGAGCTCACCCAGACCCTCCGCCTGTTTCCTGATCGTGGAGACCTTTGACGCAAAATCATCCACGGCGATGCCAAAGAGGCCATCTTGGGAGACAGGTGCATCCAGAAACCGGTTTCGGTCATCGGGAAGCATAGAGGCCTGCTCCAACCAAAGATGGCGCTCCTATACCACAAGTGTGGCCATCGTGCGACCGATGTTCAGCGCTGCTGATTTTGTAGCACGAAGCGCAAAATCAGTGACTGAACGTAAGTCCATTATGGACTGTTGGTCGCCACCACCCTGGTGCATGTCACGGAGGACCTTGGCCTGAAAGACCTGTAAGGTCGCCATGGCATGCAGCGATGCAGCAGCTTGACCCGCAGCTGAATCAGCCTTCGCCATCAGGGCAGACAAAACTTTTCCGGCTTTGGAGGGCACACTCGGACGAGATCGCCAAGCGGCAGCACTGCCGGGGCACAAGTGCACCGCGACAGCCTGCTCCACCTGGGGAATCGAGGAGTATCCCCTAGCTGCTGCACCATCCAGAGCGGTGAAGGGGGAGGAGCTAGAAGCCCTGGCAGACAGGGGAGCCCGCCCGAATTTTGTAAGCTCCTCGTGCACCTCCGGGAAGAAAGGGACCGCAGGAGCGCGGGGGACGGTGCATCCGATGCTGCGATGGATAGCAGATCGTCATCAGGATCACACGAGGGGCCGGGTAACGCCG
>SRMA01026637.1:185251-190905 GCA_007224835.1 Danionella cerebrum | reverse complement strand
AAACACTCCACACAGCTCTCATGACCGTCTTTCGACGAGATAAATCCACCGCAGTTAGGAGTAATGCACGTTTTGCTCATCGTGTCGTGAAAAACGGACAGGATTATGAGAAAACGGCTGAAACACTGGACAGGCTTGCCTGAGAGATCTTCGAGGTGCTGGCGTTTTGGTGGCGTGCTATTCTGGGCTAGCAGAGGTCAACACCAAGTATGCCGAGAGGTAAGCAACCTACTGATCTTTCAAGCGAAAAGAGCGTCAAAGTTCAGGAGAGAGAGTCTCACTCAGTCAGCAGGAAAATTGCATACTCAGGCTTAGGCACGCCCGGCTTTATACCCGGCTGATTGCTAATCAATCACCTTCGCCTGCAAATTAATTTGCCCGTTAATATGTTCGTCAGTCGCTCTCACGGTGATTCGCTCCCATTCAGTCGGTCTAATCCCGACTAACGTCTCCGGGACCGACTGAAAGGGAACCAAAATTATCATTGTATAAAAAAAACATGAGAATTGTGGTGGTGGTGGTGGTGGAGGAGGAGGAGGAGGAGGGGAAAATTACAATTCCAATACTAAAAATTTAAAACCTGGCAAAGAAAGTAAAACGTTTGAGGCAATTTTGCCCAAAATGTACAGTATTTTAATGGTCTTGGCAGCAACTTCCTAGACATGTTTTAGTCGTTGTAGAAGTATTTTATCCAGTGTCTGTTTTTTATTTTTACTATGCTCCATCTATCTCCCATCATCTGTCCCCGTGGGGACCCGGGGTAGAATAGGTCCCTAGCACCCCCTTGCTGTTCGTAAGAGGCGACAAATGGGGCGAATTAACTGCCGTGAGTTGCAGCGTGTTTTTTTTGTCTTCTTCTATTTTAGAGACTCCATTATACACAAAAAGTTGTCAGTGGATTGTAATTACAATCATATTACCAGGTTTGACGTCCTATGTATGACCAATAAAAGAGAAAGGTAAATAGACAAAATGAAAGATACTGAAAAATGAAAGACATGACGAGAGTCAAACTATTTTAACCAAAATTCCTTCTACACAGGTATTTACAAGCAAACTTACAAGTAATCAAAGGTAAGTGACTGTTTTTGTCTTTAAAAGATTTAGGGACTCTAATATGAATTGGAATTTGTTGACAGACCAATAACCAAAATTATCATTGTATAAAAAAACATGTGAATTGTGGTGGTGGTGGTGGTGGAGGAGGAGGAGGAGGAGGAGGAGGAGGGGAAAATTACAATTTAATACTAAAAAATTAAAAACTGGCAAAGAAGTAAAACGTTTGAGGCAATTTTGCCCAAAATGTACAGTATGTTACAGTATGTTGACAGACCAATAACCAAAATTATCATTGTATAAAAATAAAAACATGAGAAGTGTGGTGGTGGTGGTGGAGGAGGAGGAGGAGGAGGAGGAGGGAAAAATTACAATTTAATACTAAAAAATTAAAAACTGGCAAAGAAGTAAAACGTTTGAGGCAATTTTGCCCAAAATGTACAGTATTTTACAGTATGTTGACAGACCAGTAACGTCTAGGTTACTTGCATAACCCCACGTTCCCTGAATAGGGAACGAAGACGTTAGTCGGGATTAGACCGACTGAATGGGAGCGAATCACCGTGAGAGCGACTGACGAACATATTAACGGGCAAATTAATTTGCAGGCGTAGGTGATTGATTAGCAATCAGCCGGGTATAAAGCCGGGCGTGCCTAAGCCTCAGTATGGAATTTTCCGAGGAGCTGGACCCACTTACCTCCCAGCTTACCTCAGATCCATGACTTCCAGGGCATGGCGAAGGGTAACGTCTCCGTTCCCTATTCAGGGAACGTGGGGTTACGCAAGTAACCTAGACGTTCCCTTTCAGTCAGTCCCGGAGACGTTAGTCGGGATTAGACCGACTGAATGGGAGCCTCTTTAAAGGGCCATGCCCGAAGTCCTTCCAGACAGGCCGGCACTAAACACAAAAGAGTGGTTAGTATGCAGCCGTTAGTACCTGAATGGGAACTCCTTCTGCCCCTGCCCGGAATACTCATTGACGGGGAAGTCGTCCAACACTGAGAGCTTCTGCTGTACTTGGTTGATGCTGACGACCAGAAGGAGGCACCCCTCGACCCGCAGGGAAGAGTGGCGGAGATCGCGTCGAGGCCCGAAGGGCTACCAGCGGGTCATCGTTCTGCAAGAGAGAGGAGGCAGAGACGGAAGTCATCGTTACGCGCCAAAGCAAGGGGAGTAACGGAACGGGTTCATACTAGCCACCCGAAGGGGGAGCTGTATAAGAACATAGAAAGGGAGCGCAGGAGAGGGACTCCCAGATCTGTACCCTAGTTCTGCGGGGACCAGGCCGGAGCAAAGCCACCACACGGAACCTGGCAGCGCTGACTGCTACGCTCAGTCAAATGCCGAACGGGGGAGGATGGGAGAGCCGCCCGAAGGGGGAGCTCTTAGAAAGGTGTACTTCTCCCGATGACGAGGAGAGTACTGCAAGCTTACACCTGCTCCGCCCCCTAAGGGTGACTGCCACCACTCAGGACCGCAGAGGGAACAGAGCCTACATCAAGGTTGTAGAACCTGATGAAAGTGTTAGGTGTAGACCAGCCCGCAGCTCTACATATGTCGGAGAGTGGGGCCCCTCTAGCCAACGCCCACGAGGCAGCGATGCCGCGAGTGGAGTGGGCCCTCAGATGGAGAGGGCAGGGAGCCTCACACACCTCATAAGCAAGGCGAATGGCCTCCACTAGCCAGTGGGCAAGCCGTTGCTTGGAGACCGCGGAACCCTTACGCTGGCCTCCGAAACATATGAAGAGCTGCTGGGAGCTGCGAAGCTCCCGGGTTCTGTCCAAGTAGATCCGAAGAGCTCGCACAGGACATAACGAACCCTGGGCTGGTTCTGCCTCCTCCCGGGGCAGAGCTTGCAGGGTCACCACCTGGTCCCGGAAGGGGACGGATGGGACCTTGGGGATGAATCCGGGCCTGGGTCTGATGGTAACCAGAGAATCGCCAGGGCCGAATTCCAGGCAGGATTCGTCGGCGGACAGTGCCTGGAGATCTCCCACCCTCTTAATTGAGGCCAAAGCGAGCAGGAGTGCGGTCTTCAGTGAGAGGACGCGCAGCTCCGCAGAGTGCAAAGGCTCAAAGGAGACTTCCGCAGCCCAGACAGGGCGACGGAGAGGTCCCAAGAGGGAACAGAGGGGGGTCTAGGCGGCCTGAGACGCCTAGCTCCCTTGAGAAATCTCACCGTCAGTTCGTGGCTGCCCACTGATTTCCCTTCGACCCGAAGGTGAAAGGCAGAAATAGCGGCGGCGTAGACCTTGAGGGACGAAGGGGACAGCCCCCGATCGAACCTCTCCTGGAGAAAGGTCAACACGACTCTGATGGGGCACGACCCTGGGTCTTCCTGGCGGGAAGAGCACCACTCGACGAACCGACCCCATTTACCAGCGTAGCATGCTCGAGTAGAGGGTGCTAACGCGTGGTCCAAAGTTCTCACCACGGAGGGTGGTAGAGGCTCGGGGTCCACCGTGGACAGATATGCCATACGTGTAGGGCCCAGAGGTCTGGCCGCGGGTGCCTGTATCCTCCCCCCTGAGTAAGGAGGTCTGGACTCAGAGGGATCGGCCAGGGGGGGGCTGTCACGAGCGCGACGAGGTCTGGAAACCACACTCTGTTCGGCCAAAAGGGGGCGATCAGAAGCAGTTCGTGCTCGTTCTCCCTGACCTTGCACAGTAACTGTGCTAGAAGGCTCACTGGGGGAAACGCATATAAGCGTTTGTTCCTGGGCCAGCAGTGTGCCAGCGCATCTGTCCCGAGAGGAGCCAGGGACAGGGAGTAGAAAAGCCGGCAATGGGTGTTCTGGCAGGAGGCAAACAGATCTACCTGGGCCTCGCTTAAGATGTCCCATATCTGCTGAACAGCCAGAGGATGGAGTCGCCATTCTCCCGCCCTGGGGTGGAACCTGGACAGCGATTCCGCGATCCAGTTGCACTCCCTGGGGATGTGACAGGCTCTGAGTGACAGAAGTCTGCTCTGACTCCAGAGGAGCAGTCGTTGGGCGAGGTAGTGCAGAGCACCGGAGCGCACACCGCCCTGGTGGTTGATGTACACTACTACCGTGGTGCTGTCTGTCCTGACCAGCACGTGCCGACCCCGGAGGAGCGGGCCGAAGTGCCGCAACGCCAGGGTGACTGCAACTAGCTCGAGATGGTTTATGTGCCAGCGAGAAAGCCGTCCGGTCCAGGCACCGGACTCTCAGTGGGAACCGCACACAGCGCCCCAACCGGTCTTGGAGGCGTCTGTGGTGACCACCACGTGGTCGGAGGGACTCGAGAAAGGCACTCTGGACCGCAGGAAGCACTCTGAGTTCCAGACCTTCAGGTAAGGGAGCGCGTCTGTCATAGAAGACTGGTCAAGAAGACACCGCGGAGAGCGCGGTCAGCAAGGCCCTGGCGCGTTCTACCGATAGATGCGCCAGCATGCTCTCGGAGTTCAGCTCCATCCCGAGAAAAGAGATGTGAGGAGTGAGGCGGCTCTTTTCCCAGTTGACCTTCAGACCCAAACGGTTTAAGTGCGAAAGCACCTTGCCCTGGTGTCGGATCAACTGGTCTCTGGACAAGGCTATGAGAAGCCAGTCGTCGAGGTAATCCAGGATCCGAATGCCTGCCCGGCGGGGCGGGGCTAGCGCGGCCCTGACAACCTTCGTGAAGGTGCGAGGGGATAGGGCAAGACCGAAGGGTAGGACCTTGTACTGGTAAGCATGACCCTCGAAACAGAACCTTAGAAAGGATCTGTGTCTCGGTACCACTTCTACCTGAAAGTACGCGTCCTTCAGGTCGATTGTTGCGAACCAATCTCCAGGACGGATGCACGGTAGAATGCAGCGGACCGTTAGCATCTTGAACCGGTACTTGGCCAGGTGCCGGTTTAGACATCTCAGATCCAAGATTGGTCGCAGCCCGCCTGATTTCTTAGGGACCAGGAAGTATGGGCTGTAAAACCCGCGTTCCATATCGGCTGGGGGTACCGGCTCGATCGCACCTTTTGTTAAAAGGGCATCGATCTCCTCTCGCAGGAGTGAGGCGCCTGTTCGTGGAACAGGAGTGTGAAACACACCTCGAAACCTGGGGGCGGACACGAACTGAATCGTGTAGCCCTGCCGGATTGTCCGGACCACCCACTGTGAGACCCGGGAAGCTTCCGCCAGGCTCCCAGGTAAGCTGACAGGGGTCGTGGTCGGGACGTGCCGATGGTCCCCATGGCGGGGCCGCCCGGAGGCGGACTTGTGGGCGGAATCACCAGGGGGGGACCCTGGGAGATGGTCAGATGAGGGCAGGGGTGGTGTGCCCCCGCGCTCTCTGCCATGGCCAGCGGGGCTCGGGCCCATGTCGGGGTCTTCGTCGGAGGCCGAGGAAGAGGAACCCCAGACCGTCGGGCATGCGAGACCGCTATTCTCGGGAGGAAGTGAGTTCTATCTTTGACACAATAGGTGCCGCCGTCCCGGAGGACGGCAGCGAGGAGTGTGTGGTGGACTCCCCCCCCCCCTGGGGGAGCTGGGTCGATGGCCAGACCCAAAGACGAGCTCATTTCCTCCCGAGTCGCCAACCTCAGGGGCGCTTCTTCGTGGAAGCCCTCGTCTGCCGTCGAGAACCCTCTGAGGTT
>SRMA01026637.1:28490-180241 GCA_007224835.1 Danionella cerebrum | reverse complement strand
GAACCGCACACAGCGCCCCAACCGGTCTTGGAGGCATCGGTGGTTACCACCACACAGTTGGGGTGGCTCGAAAGAGGCACCCCAGACCTCAGAAAGCACTCCTTCTTCCAGACCTTCAGGTAAGGAAGCGCATCTGCCGTAGGCAGACATAGGGCTCCCCGACGCCATGCCCAACTCGGAACTCGTGAGAGAAGCCATAGCTGCAGTGGTCGCATACGCAGGAGCCCGAGTCGGATGACTTGGGCTGCGGCTGCCATATGCCCCAGGAGCCTCTGAAATAACTTCAGTCTGACCACTGGTCGAGAGGACACCGCTAGAAGGGCGGTCAGCAAGGCCCTGGCGCGTTCTACCGATAGTTGCGCCAGCATGCTCTCGGAGTTCAGCTCCATCCCGAGAAAAGAGATGGTCCTCACCGGAGTGAGGCGGCTCTTTTCCCAGTTGACCTTCAGACCCAAACGGTTTAAGTGCGAAAGCACCTTGCCCTGGTCTCGGATCAACTGGTCTCTGGACGAGGCTATGAGAAGCCAGTCGTCGAGGTAATCCAGGATCCGAATGCCTGCCCGGCGGAGCGGGGCTAGCGCGGCCCTGACCACCTTCGTGAAGGTGCGAGGGGATAGGGCAAGACCGAAGGGTAGGACCTTGTACTGGTAAGCATGGCCCTCGAAACAGAACCTTAGAAAGGGTCTATGTCTCGGTACCACTTCTACCTGAAAGTACGCGTCCTTCAGGTCGATTGTTGCGAACCAATCTCCAGGACGGATGCACGGTAGAATGCAGCGGACCGTCCGCATCTTGAACCGGTACTTGGCCAGGTGCCGGTTTAGACGCCTCAGATCCAAGATTGGTCGCAGCCCGCCTGATTTCTTGGGGACCAGGAAGTATGGGCTGTAAAACCCTCGTTCCATATCGGCTGGGGGTACCGGCTCGATCGCACCTTTTGTTAAAAGGGCATCGATCTCCTCTCGCAGGAGTGAGGCGCCTGTTCGTGGAACAGGAGTGTGAAACACACCTCGAAACCTGGGGGCGGACACGAACTGAATCGTGTAGCCCTGCCGGATTGTCCGGACCACCCACTGTGAGACCCGGGGAAGCTTCCGCCAGGCTCCCAGGTAAGCTGACAGGGGTCGTGGTCGGGACGTGCCGATGGTCCCCATGGCGGGGCCGCCCGGAGGCGGACTTGTGGGCGGAATCACCAGGGGAGGACCCTGGGAGATGGTCAGATGAGGGCAGGGGTGGTGTGCCCCAGCGCTCTCTGCCATGGCCAGCGGGGCTCGGGCCCATGTCGGGATCTTCGTCGGAGACCGAGGAAGAGGAACCCCAGACCGTCGGGCATGCGAGACCGCTATTCTCGGGTAGGAAGTGAGTTCTATCTTTGACACAATAGGTGCCGCCGTCCCGGAGGACGGCAGCGAGGAGTGTGTGATGGACCCCCCCCCCCTGGGGGAGCTGGGTCGATGACCAGACCCAAAGACGAGCTCATTTCCTCCCGGGTCGCCAACCTCAGGGGCGCTTCTTCGTGGAAGCCCTCGTCTGCCGTCGAGAACCCTCTGAGGTTGACTGCGACTTTCATCGTGTGGGGGTCTTCCTCGGACCACAGGTCGAAGGCTGAGACCGTGACGAGAGTCGCTCTCTTTGGCGACGCACAGGCGGAGAGGGGTCCGGCACTTCCGACGCGGGACCATGAGCTCACCCAGACCCTCCGCCTGTTTCCTGATCGTGGAGAACTTTGACGCAAAATCATCCACGGCGATGCCAAAGAGGCCATCTTGGGAGACAGGTGCATCCAGAAACCGGTTTCGGCCATCGGGAAGCATAGAGGCCTGCTCCAACCAAAGATGGCGCTCCTGTACCACAAGTGTGGCCATCGTGCGACCGATGTTCAGCGCTGCTGATTTTGTGGCCCGAAGCGCAAAATCAGTGGCTGAGCGTAAGTCCGTTATGGACTGTTGGTCGCCACCACCCTGGTGCATGTCACGGAGGACCTTGGCCTGAAAGACCTGTAAGGTCGCCATGGCATGCAGCGATGCAGCAGCTTGACCCGCAGCCGAATAAGCTTTCGCCATCAGGGCAGACGAAACTTTTCCGGCTTTGGAGGGCACACTCGGACGAGATCGCCAAGCGGCAGCACTGCCGGGGCACAAGTGCACCGCGACAGCCTGCTCCACCTGGGGAATCGAGGAGTATCCCCTAGCTGCTGCACCATCCAGAGCGGTGAAGGGGGAGGAGCTAGAAGCCCTGGCAGACAGGGGAGCCCCCCAGAATTAGGGGGAGCCCCAGGGGAGCCCCCCAGCTTACCTAGGAACCAGTCATCCAGCCGCGACGGCGCTGAGCTAGAGGGCGCAGGCACCTCAAGCCCAATTGCGACCGCGGCTCTGGAGAGCACCGCGTGAGCATCGAGCTCCAGCTCGGCTGAGACCCCGGAGGGTGGCAGCGCTGAGCTGGAAGAACTCGAAGATCGCGCCCCTTCCGATGCTGCGATGGATAGCAGGTCGTCATCAGGATCACACGAGGGGCCGGGTAACGCCGAAGCGCTCTCCGACTCATTCGCGGACCAGACGGGGAGCACGCTCGGCATTGGGGGGTGGTGCGAGGAGTCACCTGACACCGTTCGACCCAAAACATCCGGGGAGAATACAGCCGGCTCGCTCCGATTCGTAGGAGCGCCAAGAGCCGAAGCTCCGGCGTCCTCTTCCTCGAAGAAAGACCTTCTATATCTCAGCGTGCGGCCCGGCAGAGCGTTGCAGTGCACACACTCTCGCCTCACAAACGCTGCGCAGGCGTGTTTGAAGCCCAAACACTCCACACAGCGCTCATGACCGTCTTTCGACGAGATAAATCCACCGCAGTTAGGAGTAATGCACGTTTTGCTCATCGTGTCGTGAAAAACGGACAGGATTATGAGAAAACGGCTGAAACACTGGACAGGCTTGCCTGAGAAGATCTTCGAGGTGCTGGCGTTTTGGTGGCGTGCTATTCTGGGCTAGCAGAGGTCAACACCAAGTATTGCCGAGGGGTAAGCAACCTACTGATCTTTCAAGCGAGAGAAAAGAGCGTCAAAGTTCAGGAGAGAGAGTCTCACTCAGTCAGCTCCGAAGGAAAATTGCATACTGAGGCTTAGGCACGCCCGGCTTTATACCCGGCTGATTGCTAATCAATCACCTACGCCTGCAAATTAATTTGCCCGTTAATATGTTCGTCAGTCGCTCTCACGGTGATTCGCTCCCATTCAGTCGGTCTAATCCCGACTAACGTCTCCGGGACCGACTGAAAGGGAACTGTATTTTTTGTACAATTTCTGGTTCGTTGTGGAAGTATTGTGAAATGTAATAAAAAAATAAGTTGGGGTTGTCCTAAACAAATGATATCAAGCATTGCCACAAAAAATGTTGTAAAGGTAATTTATTAGAGCAAATTGTAAAGCAGGTTAATATGAAAGTAAAAAATTTTGGATAGCTCATGACCCCATTGAAATGAATTTCCATCACATTTCATCCATATGCCACATATAAATATGCTTTTTTTATTATATATTATTCCATCAGATTTTTTGTACATTTTATATCAGTCCAGTTTTAAATGTCAAGTGAAAGTGTAATAAAATACATCAAAAACGGTTTAATTTTCAACAAGAAACAATAGTGTCATACACCGGCTCACCTGAGTGGCGAAAATGGCTCTTTTCATGATGGTGAAATCATCCCGGTCCAGGATTTGGCTCAGGTCTGGGATTTCACCCCTGCAATATCAGAAGAGCTTTGTTACTCTAATACTCTAAGCAGCACCGTGCTCTTACTCCACAAACTGGGAAATGACCTATTGACACGACACAATGTCATAATGAATAACCAATAATCCGACAACTCCCAGAGGAAGTGTTGCGTGCGCTCATCAACACATGGTCGACACAGTGAAATATCGTCACTAGAAGGTTACCAGTCTTTAGTTCGTGACAACAGATCTTCATGTACACTGACAACTTGGACATCACTTTTGACCTCTGTTCAGACAGGAACTAACCTTAACAAGCTCTCGTACAGCTTTTTGCCAAACTTCTCCTTCACTGACTGAGCAGTGTCCCTGAGAACACAAGAGACAGGGATTAAAGAAAGCAGGATCTCTCAATAAACTAGCAGAGTTTGGCTAAATGACACAGTTGTCCTCATAAGTTTGCACAACAATGAATCAGAAATTCTAAATGATAGCTTTCTATTTCTGCATGTATATATTGAAGACATGTGTGAGGTTGAATTGTCGAGCAGCAACAAACCATAGCTGTTTGCGCACGGCTTGTCCTTTAAGGGACTCCACGTTGAAGTTATTTGTTTTAGCAGGCATGATGAAAAACACAACCACTGTGACATCACTCTTATGAACCTGCCAAGCAACATCAACACATCACTTGAAACGCTGATGTTAAAGAATTTAGTTTTCAACCGAAGCGAGAAGTTCAGACCCGCAGCAAATAGTTTAATCTGGACAAAGATTCGAGAAACAGGTCGGCTCCCTTATTGGAAAACTCATATCGGCCGGCGATAAAAAAGAACAGCGTCTTCTCCAGATTAAAGTCGAGATGACTGCCAGAGAGAAAGCAGAAATGCAATAATCACAAGCACCATTTTTTTCCTTTAAAGAATATCAAAGAGCACATTAAAAGTGCACCCACCCGTAGAAATGCCCTCTCACAAATTCCTGGATCTTGGATTTGTTCAAGGAATGCATGTTCTGGAACTCATGCATCGCTGAAAACTTCCTAACGTTCAGGCCATTTGGGGTGACCACATCTGTTAGAAAGTCAAATGATATGGTTTGATGATGCATTCGGGTGCCGGGAAAATGCAGTGGAAGTTCTGCGTTCTACCAGGCTTCCTCTGGAGCATGTGATTGGCCTCCACCGCAGTGATCTGGGACACGGTGGTGAAGACGTGGGAGCAGTGAGCTGCCGCTCTCTCCAAACAATATCGATGGAAGATCTGCCTCTCTTTTGCCTCTCGGTCAACTTCAAACTACAAGAAAAGATTGTGTACAATTTAATTTAAATTTATACTATCTTCAAATATATCAATATTTCTATCCCTAAACAGAGAAAAATACACGACTGAAATGTAATCACTTGCATAGCACACTACTTAATTTCAGACAATCTAAATACTCCATGTAACTTCTCCTTTATGTTTTTTGCAAACTTCAAGTATGACTTATTGAGGCTCGAGCAGCAGAGGTGAGTAGAACCCTATTATAATTGTTCAGGGTATTTTTTTTTATAGTTTTATAGTATATATAGTTTTTCTGAGGGACTAACTGTGCAAAAAAAAAATCACAAATTTCGTCAACAGGATTTGATAAAATCAACAGGAAGACGCTATTTCGCAAAGACCTCTCATAAAAGACCACTTTTGCTTTTGTCACATTTTAACAAACTCCTCCTGGAGACTTTATCTGTTCATCAACAAACTCCATCAGTCATATCTAAAGGCTTATGGGATGTTCAATTACATTAAAGTTTTTTAAAACTACGTGCACACGACAGCCATAACAATTTTAACATAAAAGGAAATTGTTAATTATAAATTAATAATGCAGCAACGCAATGTCCAATTAGGCTCAAATTTGCCATGCGTGTCAAGAGTACATGTCTGAACAAATCAACAAAGTAACAGTTATAGTGCCACCTAGTGGCAACATGGAATATACCATTTTCTGATGTATCATACTGCTATTTTAGACGGGCGTTTGAAATGTGGAACACTTATCTAAGGGACAAAGGTCTACAAAAAAGGTCAATGTCCGAAACCGACAGGAAGTCAGTTAGTTTTTCTCGTAAAATTTAGCACAGTTTGAGGTCTTGTACTTTGACCAACTCCTAGAGATTTCATGTGTTCACCTCCAAACTCTGACAGTCCTATCTAAAGGCCTTTGCTATTTTAAAAGAAACAGTTCATAGCACGGTGGCGCAGGGGGTAGCTCTGTGTCTTCAGTTAAAAGGTTGCCAGGTCGAGGCTTGCCAGTGAACTTCCTGGAAGGAGTTTGCATGTTCTCTCTGTGCTTGCGTGGGTTTTCCCCACTATCAATTCCCCCCAAAAACATGTGTCAGGTTAATTGAAAAATCTAAATTCGGTTATACTTGCCATTAAAGCCAATACAATTTCCATTATAGCCATTAAATACATTAGATTTCTATTATTTTTGGGTAGGGATTAAAACACAATATCTGGTTACCTTTCACCACAAAATTATGTTTTGCAACTAAACTGTTGCAAGTACAGTTATTATTTAGGTTAGGTTTTATTATTATTTAGGTATTATTTAGGTTAACTTAGTTAGGAGTAAGTTTCACCAAAATTCCGGCGCCACTGCTTGGGGAAAGCAGTCCCATTTCACAAAGGCCTTCCAGGCTCTCCTGGAAGGAGTTTGCATGTTCTCCCTGTGCTTGCGTGGGTTTCCTCCTCTACTCTTTTTTTCTGGTGTGTTTAACTCACATCGATGCTCCATGAGAGACAACAAAGTCGACAAGAGCCCCAGGGAAAAAAAGTCACTATATTTGAAAAAAGGAAATCTAAGTTGGCAATGCTAAATAGGGTCCAAATGAAATGGATCAGTCAGTTGTAATATTGCTATTCGGAGCACTTTTAATTTAAAAGCAAGCCATGTGAATCAAGTGTCATTCCTTAGCGAGAACCACTGGTAATTAAATGTTAAAAACTTTGCACTCAACACAAAGTCTCCAGGGTCACAAGAGAAAAATCAGCTGTCAATTATTCTTCAATCAAACTCTGCAACCTTCAGGCATCGTGACCTTTCCGCTCCTGCACTGGTCCAATTATCACATAGAGCGCTCACTTCCTCCTCTAATAAGTTCAACAAATAAACTCACATACGTTACATATGAAAACAGGACGAAGACGCATATCATGCACGGTGAATTCCACTATTACTTTGCCCTGCACCCGATGGAAAAGTTTATTAATAATGGTGGTTAAAAGTTTATAAATAATTAATAATTTATTTAATAATGGTGAAGTGGTTAACAAGCTTCAATCTTATCAAACTATTCACTGTGATGTAGATGCAGGGCCACTGCTGACCAAATGGGTGCCCTAAGCAGAAATGTACTGCGGCCCCCCTAAAATTTCACTAAATGTGTGCAAAAAAACTAAGTTTTTTTATTCTAAAACTACTTATTATAATGAGGTAAAAAGTTTTTAAACACATCCATAAGATAAAATGACAAACAAAACCTCTAAATCAACTGAAAAATCCAAGTTCAAGGTTGAATAGCTGAAAAATGCTACGTTAAAATTTTCTTAACTTTTGGATTTTGAGAGTAAATAATACTTGCTATAGTCATATAAAGAGTTTTTAAATGCATCAATAAGATAAAATGAGAAACGAAACCTCAGAATGTTCCCAAAACAGACTTTTTGTGAGTATCCAACTCTAAATTTGTTTTCCCCTAAAAAAAAAACAAGTTCAGGGTTGATTAACTCAAAAATGCTACAGTAAAATATTCTTAAATTTTAGATTTCATTTCTAAAAATTCTAGAGCTTTTGAATGCATCGATGAGAGAAAATGAAAATGTAATGCATTAATGCACAATATAAACGTGTAAATGTCCTGGGGTCAACATACGTATGTATAACGATCAGTGTGGTTGTGGTCATGAGGATTAAATCTGCAGACAACTGCAAGAATCTATCAGCTGTTCCTCTTGATCCGGTCCAAATTAGACAAACTAGAGGTGTGAAAGCACCACTACACTCAAAAATTCATATATTGACAAACTTGCTGCAATAATTGGCAATTAAACTGAAGTCTAGAATTTTTTTGTGCAAGTACAACAATATTTTTGTTTTACAGTTGCATTTGTTTAGTTACTCTATCATGAACTCTTGTTTTTTTCCACATTTAGAAAATTTTGTTATGGGAACATTTTGAGGAACACCACAGTACACCAATTTGGCCAGCTGTGGCCCTGGAAGCTTGGATCAGCTTATAAGGCAATGAGCTAATACCTAAATTCAATGTGTAGAGAGCATGCCTTGAGAACTTCTCTTGATACCTCACAGCGTCACATTGTGGCACAATACTTGTGCAAGGCATGAGTTTCAGCTGCCGTGTTCCTGGTATGAAGCCATTCTCTTAACACCCGTGGGACGGCGGGCGGGCTGGAAATCGACAGTCTAACGATCAAAATGCATCCAAGCTGGTACTCCAAAAACGTGTTTACCACGAGAAAAAGACATAAAAGCACAACTATTCACTTTTTGTTTGCTACAAAAGAAAAAAACCCTGATTTTTCCCATTGTTTTGCCGGCCATTTTTAAGAAAGCCCGGACCAAAATGGTAGGCTTCGATTCAGTAGAGTCTCTTGAACACTTTGAGACCACCTTTAGAAGTCTGTGACCTGGATTGGCCAATCAGCAAGGCAGTAAACAATCCCTGGCCACTCAATGAGAGCGTGTGTCAAAGTAGGTGCTTCTTTTTTCACACATGATTACAGCCAACGAATCGCAAGTAAGCTCCACGCAGATTGACTGGTCATTTACCAATGAGATAAGTTTCCAGCGGTGAATAGGTTAACAAAGTTCTGTTGACAGACACTATATAACGTGACTGCGAAAAAAGAGCAGATTTTCTTTTCCAGAGAAAAAGGCATGTTTTTCTGTTACTGTTAGTAACACAATGGCATCTAAGAAGATATTTGATCATTTTGAAGACATTTTAGAGGAGATTCAGATTGTTTTAATGAGTGGCATGCACAAATCACATTGTTTTACATTTTTTTTTATTGTTTCATTGTTTGCATTTTCTTCATATTGCATAGTTTATCTAGTGGTATAGATTTGTATTTAAAAAAAAAATGCAAATTTACACTAATGTGTTCATTTGGTTACCAAGTGCCAACTTGGGGCCAATGGTGCCCGCTTGGACATTGTCTTATAAAAATCACTCCAGAAAACATGTTTAGATCCATTTTGACAGATTTTGTTCATGTATTGGTCCACAGTTGTGGCTTCTATTCAGTGTTATCAAAAAGTCCACCAGGGACTCAAGCATTCACTTATTTATTTTTAATAACAAAAATAATTTAGGTGAGAATAATTTCTACTATTTCTACAAAGTTTGTGAATCTGTAACTTTAGTTTTGTTTTTAGGTATCCAGTTCCTTACTTTTCCTGATAAACTAGAAAGGGTTTCCTTTTCAATGACAGCAAGGACATTATTTAACCCATAAAATGTGAGGGTTGCAGCCATTTTATTTTGGGTATGCCTTTTTCTGACCTATGTTCAAAAAGAGGGGTGGGATAAAAGGGGTTAAGAGGCAGAGTCAGAAGTGTCTCGTCTTGGAAAAAGAAGAAGAGAGGTAATCCAGTTTGCCTGAGGTTCAGTGTAGTTTTCAATAGTCAGGAGGGGTTGAGTTGCCATGTTATCTGCTGGTGTTGGCCCACTGTGTTTTCTGAAGTCCAAGGTGCATACAGACATCTACCAGAAAGTTTTAGAACATTTCATGCTTCCTGCTGCAGAACATTTCACCAGCAGGACTTTACACCCGCACACAGTGCCAAGGTTATCTGGTTTAATTACCATTTTATTCCTCTACTTAATTGGCTGCAAATTTGTTTATTCTTAATCTCTGGTATATTGTGAAGAGGAAGATGTGATACGCCAGACCCAACACTGCATAAGAGCTGAAGGCCACTATCAGGGCATCTGGATGGTGCCACAGACCGATTGACTCCACGCTGCAGGACGTTGAAGTAGTGCTGCACATTCTCAGACTTTTCAGTTGATCAATATTTATAAAAATCCTTTCATTGCATTGGCCTTTCTCTGAGGTACTCATCTCAGTAAAAGGAGGCTGTCCACACAATTGACACCAGTAGTGATAATTTAGCACTGTGAGTTTAGCTGTGCACTCATATCAAATGTTAAAATGATCTTCAGACCTTATCCAGATTGTTGTAGAAGTCTGCACTGCCAGCACACAGGTAGCGGCCCAGCAGTGTGGCATGAGTGGTAAAGATGGTAGCCAGAGGAAGCTTGCGGGACCGGCTCAACACCAGGCCTGTCCCAGCCTGCCATTCATGGAAATGAGCCATAACATTCAGCTCGTCCTCCAGCCGATCGGTTAGCTGCACAGAGATAATCTAAAGTCTAAACACAGTTTAAATGCATTTGATGATTCGAGTTCATTATTTTCTGTAATTTACTGATAAACATTAGACTTTCATATATTTCAGATTCATTTACACACAACTGCAGTAGATCAAGCCTTTTATTGTTTTAATACTGATGATTTTGGCATACAGCTAAAAAAATTTGCATATCATGGACAGGTTCTCTAAACAAGGTATTAACCTAATCATCTGTATCTGAATTAACTCTAAACACCTGCAAAAGATTCCTGGGGCTTTTAAAAACTCCCAGCCTGGTTCATTACTCAAAATCGCAATCTCTCCAGAAGAACATCACTGACACCCTCAAGCAGGAGGGTAAGACACAGAAAGAGATTTCTGAACGAATCGGCTGTTCCCAGAGTGCTGTATCAATGCACCTCAGTGTGAAGTTAGTGGGAAGGAAAAAGAGTGGCAGAAAACGCTGCACAACGACAAGAGGTGACCGGACCCTGAGGAAGATTGTGGAGAAGGAGTGATTCCAGACATCGGGGGACCTGCGGAAGCAGTGGATGAGTCTGGAGTAGAAACATCCAGAGCCACCGTGTACAGGCGTGTGCAGGAAATGGGCTACAGGTGGCGCATTCTCCAAGTCAAGACACTTTTGAACCAGAAGCAGCTGCAGAAATGCCTGACCTGGGTTACAGAGAAGCAGCACTAGACTGTTGCTCAAATTTATGTAATTCAGAAATGGCATTGACCTTGGTATTACTGGTGCTCAACTCTCCTGAGCTGAACTCCAAAGAGAATCTGTGGGATATTGTGAAGAGAAAGTTGAGAGACGCAAGACCCAACACTCTGGAGGAGCTTAAGGACGCTATCGAAGCATTCTGGGCCTCAGCAGTGCCACGGGCAGATTGCCTCCATGCCACGCCCCATTCAAGCAGTCATTTCTGCAAAAGGATTCCCGACCAAGTATTGAAGGCAGAACTGAACAGAATTATTTGAAGATTTGACTTTTTTTTTAATTAAAAGCAATTTTCTTTTATTGGTCAGCTGAAATATGCAATTTTTTTATAATGGATTTTTGGGTTTTCATGAGCTGTATGCCACAATTATCAATATTAAAACAATAAAAGGCTTGAACTACTTCAGTTGTGTGTAAATTAATCTGAAATATACGAAAGTCTAACGTTTATCAGTTCAGTACATTACAGAAAATAATGAACTTTATCACAATATATTTTTTAAAAGGACTTGTAATGTTCCCCATGTCACTTTGAAGCTCCTAAACTGAGATAGAAACATGCTCATTTGGTTGCTATGGGAAACAGTCTGGTTATAATGTTAAAAATAATTAATTGACATAATAGGGTTCAGAGAATTTGATTGCTAAGGTACGTTGGCTTGCTAAAGTATTAAAAACCCTTGAAATTTTCCACAGTTTCTCATAATTTTACCTACAAACGTAGATATATTTTACTGGGATGTTTTGTAAAAGGCCCACACAAAGTGGCACAATTGTGATGTAAGTTAGAAGGTTGGTGGTTCAAGGCTCGCCGGTGTCCTTCCTGGAAGGAGTTTGCCTGTTCTCCTGGTTTACTCCAGTTTCCCCGACAAACCCAAAAAACAGCCGGTTAGGTTAATTGAATAATCTAAATGCGATGGGCTGGCGACCTGTCCAGGGTGTACCCCCGCCTCTCACCGTAGATAGATGTGCGCTGGAGATAGGCACCGGCAGACCCCCTTGGAAATGAATAAATGAATGAAAGATAAAAGTACGAAAAATTTATATTTATATGAACTAATTACTAAATTAAAAATGTAATATTAATTTGTTTCTTTGGGACCTATTTTATATTAGCTATTTCCTGTATTGTATTTAATATTAATTAATTTTTTATTTTCATACTTTATATTCAACTAGAAATAACTAGAATTAAATTAACTAGAATTTCTGTATTATAACATTTAATGTCAGTCCCTCAGAGATCTACTCAGGAGTTTCACCTGCTTCATCATTAGTCCTGATTGCTTTCAGGGCGCGCTCATCAGCCTGAGCCGCCGTGCTTCTGCGCGCACCGGTCTCTCATACAGGTTAATCGACGGCCTATTTAGCGGCGCTCCCTTCTCTGCTCCATGTCGGAAGAATGTTCACATTATGTGATTAGCCGTCGAGAACTATTCTAACCCCTTATCTTTGTTCCAGTGGATACCTAACTTTCCTGTCCGTTCCAGTCCTGCGGTGTCGGTGCGGGTTCGGGCCAGCGTGAGTATCTCCATCGGCTCGATCCTCCTCCGGCGCTGCACTCTCCTTTTCTCTCTCGGCACTGTGGTGTGGTGGTTGCCAGCACTTGAGGTGAGGGACTTCTCGTTGCCATCCTCACCCCGGGCTCTCTTCAGTTAGATCACATTCCCGGAGCTAAGATCCGTTTTCTTTTTGTATTCCAGCCAGACGGCTTGTGGGTTTTTTTGTATGTTCATTATGCTCCTAAGGAAAAAATCCTCATTTCAAGAACCATTTTTTTCCCTTTCATCTGGGTCCTTTCCTCCACTACACTGCTCCTGACGATTTAATATACATTATACTTAAATGAACAAAAATTTCTATATAATATTATTTTATATCTTTTACATTTAGCCATTTTTATTATAGTCATTATCGATTTCCTTCACTCAACAGCTCTGTTACTACTTCCCAGTTTGTTTCTTTAATTCCCGGCTTTCACTATGATTTTCCATTCTACTATTTGTTTGAGGTGCACAATTTTTTTTTTTTTCAAACTCATGGCTACCTGCACATCTTCCACGTTTAACAGTGTTTCTACATATTGCTGCACAGTGTCTGAATCTCTGGCAACAGTAACACTTTTGTGTTACTGTCAGGTTTTACTTGATAACTCAAGTACTCAATGAAAACTCTGCTAGAGAGAGATTATTTCTCAAACTGAATCATTACAATTAAGCTGTTAACTCTCTCTCCTTCTCTTTGGAGTCTTTTATGTATTATTTTTTTATTACTTTCATTGGTACCGTTAAAGACGCTCCGGAGATCACACCTCTGGTTAAATTTGTTTCTTTTGGAACTGAAGGTTTTACTTTATCATTCTGACTTGTGGATATACGTTCTTTCTGTTTTTTTGTCCCATCTCTCAGGCTTCTCATTTCATTTACATCTCCATGAAATTTGTGAATGCCTGTTGTAAGTTTGATCGGATTCCAATTTAACAAAACATACATCTTCCTCTCTCTTAATGAATACTTTGTAAATTCTTTCTTCCATGGATTGTTTTGCAAAAAAAGTTTTCTTTTTGTCCCCATTTTTTTTTTTGCAGTTTCAATCTTTCTTTGTTTGTCTTTCCTTCCTTCCTCTCGCATCTATTTTCATCTCGATTGCAGGAATACTTCTTTGCATCATAAGCTCCATTTTCTGCTTTTCCCACAACCATTAGTTCATCAATTTCTTCTTCAATTCCATCATTATCACTATCTTCTATTTTCTCATTAACAATCTTTTCTTCCGTTCTTCCAAAAACTCTCAAGTCAACCTGGAGGCTGCTGTATTTGTACAGATATTAAATTGCACACAGGTAAACTCTCTTTAGTCATTAGGCCAACATTAGATCAGTCCGCAATCCTTAGACGCCTTCTTGATGCACATTTTTCAGTTTTCTAATTGTTAATAAAAATGAAAGTCATGTATAATTATCTTTTTACTTCACAATTGTCTTTCATATAACATTCCAATTTTATGTTTGTGAGAATTTATACTTGAAATGAATACTTTTGCAAGCTGTGAACAGTTGATAGGCAGTGATGTCATAAAAAATAAGCCATTACTATATGATTAACATAAACAATCCCCCATTTCTCTATGTTTTTTGAAGATAATGTGTTGTATTTTCCCATTTCTATTCCAATGGACAGTCAATGGTAAATGTTTAAGCATCATAGGGTTCAAATAATTTTGCACAATGGTTAGTATGTTTGTGCACAGTCTGATAAACTCCACAGGTGTGCACAGTTTGAAGGGAAAAGATGTAGCCACCCAGTCAGACCAGTTTGGATGTCTAGGCAAAGTTTTGTGGCTGGAGCTCGAACGGTAGAGAAAACGCATTTAGAATTTTTTTTTGTCTAAAGCAAAAGACGAATATCAATATGTTTGGCTTTATAGGATTTTTTACTTTAAATGGACGGAAAAATAAACTACCATCAATTACTTGCTTTTAAAATCCTTCATATCCATTAACCAACCAGCTCCTGTAGAAGTTCTCTCTACTAAACATACTCCAAATGTCCTATCTAGATTTAAAAAGAAAGCCACCAAAGCACCTCTTGAAAGAACCAGGCCACGAGAGAACCCAGGATGAGCGAGTCATTGGCCTCTCGGTCGTGGTCGGGCAGGCTGATGCCACAAGCGTTCCACAGGTCACCCTTCCAGCGGTCCAGGTTCCAGGCAGCAGCACTGATGTCAAAGAGAAGAACATACGGACTTCCCTCGATCAGCCAGCGCCCAAAGTGAACCTGAGTGAAGGGAGGAAGAGACAGCACTGTTGCAACTCATGTCTGGACACAAATGCACATATTACCATTTGAAAGCTGCAAACACCATTTATTTTGCATGTTATGTTTAAATTAAAAAGCATGTTTTACTGCATGTATGTTATTAAGCAGGAGCATTTAAAAACAAATCTTTTGTTCTCCCATACGTGCTAACGCTACGTTATCCACTAGCCTCATCTGCTGGTCAATCTCAAACTTATCAGACATCAAACAGCTGTTCAGTAGTTAAAAGGGATTGTACCCCTCATCAATTCTCACTTGGGCACCAAGAGAGTGATACCTGGCATCCGTTATTAATGAGGGACTCCATGGCAGCTTTTATTTCTGGCCTTGGAGAGTCACACTTCTCAACTTGAGTCTTGAAGTTGTGTTCGTAGTAGGGTCCAATCATAAAGTAGTTCTCTCCCCATTCGTCCACTGTGATCTTGGATTTGGTCTGAATAACTGTGTATATTCCTCCCACTGCAGAAAACATAGTTAGGAGCAGGAATTGGAACTGATTTAGTTCCAATGATGGCACTTTTATGCATTTAGCAGACGCATGAATGAACACAATTGGTCGTTTCTTGTCTCACAGTCTGCATTAGTAGCACTGACTGAGCCACAGGAAAGCCAAAATCTAAATGAATTTATTCAAAATTACAATAAACATGCTTTAAACGTCTTGCAGTGCTCAGTGTAAATAAGTACACACCATTTATTTAAAAAGAATGAATTTAATAATGGAACTTAGATCACTTATTTTTACTCAAATTGGTTAAAGCACAAACGAACACACCCCTGCAACAAAAACCATTGCATGGAGTGTGTCGTACGAAAATTCGTACACCGTAGTTTTAAGGACAGCACAAGTCTTCAAGGCGTGGAATGAAGGAGTTGGCGACAGATTGTAGCATCGATCTTTCTCCATTCTTCTAGAAGAATCTCTTCTAGAGCGGGATGCTGGATGGAGAGCAACACAGGGGTTCCATCGGGTTCAGATCAGGAGCAGTTCGATCACCTTCACCCTGACCTTCTTCAGAAATGCAGAGCTTTAGTCGTGTGTTTGGGATCATTGTCGTGCTGGAAAAGTGCACAGAGTGATGGCAGCATCTTCTCCTTCAGTATTGAGCAGAACATTGTTGAGTTCATCAATGAAATGCAGCTCCCCAACACCGGCAGCTCTCCTGCAGCCCCACACCACCATGATTCACTGGAGGTACCAGGCATTTTTCTTTCTTCGTGGACGATACCATTCCTCTGTGGGAATCTCAAGTGAGATTGTCACTCGAGTTTGGTTTTCTACTGCAGTTAAGCCTCAAAAAGCCTAGGGTTCACATAACATTTCAGAGTATTCTTGGACAAACCAATAATCTCCACAAGTGCTGTCAGTGTGAAGTTACTATGAGGTTCTCAGTTTGACCCCATGTTAAGTCAATGAAAAAGCATTCTCAGCAATTTCTTTAGCGGCAACAGTCTGAAAAGATATAGCAACCCGAGTCAGACCAGTTTAGATGTCTTGGCAAAGTTTGGTAGCTGTAGCTCGAGTCCAGGAGGAGATTCATTTGGAATTTGGATTTAAAGACAAATAAAAATGTGTTTTATATCTGGCCAAAGACAAACATTTTTTCAAAGGTATTTTCGAATGTAAAAAAAAATGCAAAATAAAACCTAAAGAAAAACAGATTTTAAAATCCAGGTTATTGATCTGTAGCTTAATGTTTAACCTGTAATGACACTGCCATGAAAAAAAAATGAATTTGTATTCTTTCTTACCTTTGTTGGTGACTTCCCAGGCGACTTCAAAAAGCAGCAGCTCCTTCACAGGCAGAGTCTCCTCTTCCCAAAGAGGAAGTCCACTTAGTGAAGTGATGGACAGAGACCTGGAGAGACGCATCTCACAAACTAGTCCTAGTCAAATCAAACAAAAGTATTCGCCACTAACTTAATCCTGATCAGTCATTTAAAAAAGCTCAGCGCAGAGGTTAGTTTCTCAAGTGGTGGCTGAAGGTCCTAGAGAGCTTTTGCTTGAGATCTTCTGAAAATTCGGTGCAGACTAAAATCCCTACAAGCACAAACTCTGCTGAAACGGCTGAAGTCCACTGACCGACGAAAAGAGAGAGAGAGCGATCACAGCAAGAATTGACCCTTGTGACCAAAACAGCATGTGTGCACACACTAACGTTTAGACATTTTTATTCATGAAATCAATGTTTTAAAAAAAGATGAACATATTCAGCATTTTTGTAAATTTCTCAACCACTGAAAGCAAACAGAATAAAGTAAACAGGACATGAGCTGAGACCTAGTTGTGACGCACGACTGTGCCTCATTGACGTTTAGTTGCAGAATAACAATATTTGTTATGTAACTCCAGCACTTTCTGTTAAAGGAACCAGAGTGCATTCCAAATCTTTGATAACAGACTTTCTATTCTTGCTTTATTTTTGCCTTTCTGTAAAAGTGCTTGGTTTATTTCAAAGTGGCTAACTGAAAGACAACAGTATACAGTGGGCACGGAAAGAATTCAGACATTTACATTTACACATTACATTAATGTTCACACAGCACCCCATACTGACAGAACAACACAGAATTGTTCATTTTTTCAGGTTTATTTAAAACAGGAAAAATACGACACCTTATGACGAACTCGGAAGGTTTACTTTCCAAGCAGAAAATAATGCATGAAATATCAAATAATTTCATTCAGTTTCATTAACTTAAATATTGTTCTTAGGTATTAAATATTAAATAGTGCCATTTTATTTTCTGATTAATCAAAAATATTAACTAGATGGCTAAATTTTGCATGCAAATCTGAATGTTTGTTTGTCCTAGTGCCGTTTAAAACTATTTTGTAAATGCTGTCAATGTCATTATGAGTAAAATAAAGCAAACCCCATGTATTTATGCTTTTCCTAGGCAGAGATAGAGAAAAGCCATAATCTAAGGTTTCTTTTTGGACATTTTAGTTCTGTAAACCACCGGGTACGGCGCAGGACCCATCCTTGTGATGGCAGCCTGTGAAAGGAACAGTGGCACGCTCCTTCCCTCCGTAGTGCTAGGGTCTTCTCCTTGGGCAAGAGAGATTAACCCTTAAGCCTCCCCGTGGGGACCCGGGGTAGAATAGGTCCCTAGCACCCCATTGCTGATCGTAAGAGGCGACAAATGGGGCAACTTGTTGGCCGTGAGTTGCGACTTGTGTCAGTGGAGGAAGAGATCCTGGTGCTTGAGGATTCTGGTATGCTGCGGCTACCTCTTATCCAACACATCACTTCGGCTCCTACTTCACTTAGACAAGAGGCCCATTCCAATCAACCGGCTAGTCAGGACTTGCCCTGGAACAAATTTGGAAACACAACCAACCAAATAACTTTCATCCCTTCCAGAAGGCGCTGGCGTAGGGTCAATTGAGTAATATAAACGTTGTTTATATGCTCAAGTATACCATTTCTGTATCCTTGATGTACATCCAGTGGATATCCGTGGCTCTGTACATCCCCTAGTAGGGCTCCAAGGAGACTGAGGAGCAGAGATGACGAACAAAAATACACTAAAACATGGCAAAAATCCAAAACACCAAAAAACGATTATTGGATCAAGATTTAGAAACAGAATTCCCGACTGATTTTATCTTCTCATCTGAAAACGAAAACTGGCAAAGACTTATCCTGTTAGAATCCCTGACTGACGACATGCCCCTTACCAAACTGTCTCCGTTTGCTATTCATTAAGGAATTACAGGAATCGCAGGAGCAGTAAAAGACATCAAAAAACTGCGTTCCGGACAAATATTGGTGGAATGTGCTAGAAAAGCAAATTCAACAAATCTACTACAAACAACAACCTTGGCTGGAATTAATATTAAAACCTTCCCCCACCCTTCACTAAACAACTGCAAAGGTGTAATCCGTACCAGAGAACTCCATGATATGGATGAAGCCGAAATCACATCAGAATTACAACAACTAGGCGTTGTTGACGTCAAAAGAATGACAATTAAAAGGGATGGACAGATCATCAAAACAGGAACATACATTTTGACCTTCAACAGACCTCAACCACCAGAGAAAATTAAACTCGGATACCTAAGCGTCACTGTGGACATATTCATCCCAAACCCACTGAGATGCTTCAAATGCCAAAAATTTGGACATGGATCTACAGGATGCAAAAATAAAGCTACTTGCCAAAACTGTGGCGAAGACGAACATGACACAAACTGCACCAAAGCCCCTAAACTGCCTCGGAGAGCATGCAGCTTCATCAAAAAATTGCCCCATCTGGCTCAAGGAAAAAGAAAAAAAAAAAATCAAACATACAAAGAAAGTAAGCTATCTTGAAGCTCGAAAAATAGTTGAAGGACTCCCTGCCTTCAACCTGAACAAAACCTACTCTGCTGCCCTCAAACCGAAGATGCAATCAACCAGTTGTCAAACAGAACTAACTTGGTTATCCAAAGACAAACCTCAAACCATAAGCAACACCAAAAATCCAATCTCCCAAAAAACCAAAAACATATCCATACAAACCAATCAGACACAAGATACACAACTGGAACAAAGAGATTCAAAATTAAAAAAGAAACCCCAAAGCACAATAATCCTTCAACCAAATCAAGACAAAAACCGATCCCAAAAAAACGACAACCCAAAAGATATTGAAATGACTGAGAACCAGAATAGTCGTAGCCGTAGTCACTCACCCAAATGTAAAAATAAAGGACCTGTACACAATAAAGGATCAGCCACATAATACAGTGGAACTGCCGAGGATTAAAAACCAATTTTACAGAATTACAACACTTAACCGCTGCCTTTAATCCTCTTGCTTTTTGTATTCAGGAGACCCACCTATCTCCAAATGATAATTTGACTTTTAAAGGTTTTAAAATTTTTAACAAATGCGGACCAAAACTACAACGGCCCTCCGGGGGATCAACCATTTTAGTTAAAAATGACATAATACACAGTCAAATTACACTGGATACCAAATTACAAGCAATTGCAGTACAACTTACTCTCCACAGAGCTATTACAATATGCTCAATCTATATTCCCCCACATGATGCTGTGATAACTCAAGAACTGGACAAACTCATCTCACAATTACCAACACCATATATCCTTATGGGTGATTTTAACAGCCACAATACTTTATGGGGTGAAGACCGATGTGATGCCAAAGGAAGAAAAATAGAAGTCTTTATAGAAAATAATGATTTATGTCTACTGAATGATGGAACAAAAACATATCTTCATCCAGGTCATGGCACCTATACCGCTATAGACCTGACAATATGCAGTGCTGAACTTTTACTCGACTGTTCATGGAGAGTCTGAAACGATCTATGCGGGAGTGACCACTTTCCAATTGTAATAACATTTCCACATACTAAAGTACAAATTAGACCCCCAAGGTGGCAACTCAAAAAAGCAAACTGGCTCACCTTTCAAACTATGTGTTACAAAAAACTCACTTCAACAAACCAAAGAAATCAGAACTCCATAGAATCCTTCACTCAGCAGTTAATTGCAATAGCAGAAGTAACAATCCCAAAGACATCAACAAAACCTCAACGAAAGACCAACCCATGGTTCAACGAACAATGCAAAAAAGCTATTGAAGCACGGAAAAGAGCCGAACGGATTTTTAATAAACACCCATCAACTGCAAACTTCATTAACTTCAAAATCTGCAGAGCTCAAGCTCGCAGAACCATAAATGAAGCAAAGAAACAAAGCTGGAATCAATTCGTTTCAAGCCTAACTCACTATTCATCCTCAAAGAAGATCTGGAAAATGATTCGGAAAATGAAGGGAATGGAAAACGGATCAAATAGACAACACATTAAAAGACAAGGAATACTTCAGACAATAGAGAAAGATATAGCGAATACACTAGCAGAAAACTTTGAAAAGAACTCGTCAATTGAAAACTGCCTCCCTGAATTTCAATTATTGCGAGCACAACAGGAATGCAAAGAACTGAACTTCTGCTCTGACAACAAGGAAACATATAATCAAATTTTTAAGATGGAGGAATTAAAAAACTCCTTAAAATGTTCTCATGGCACAGCTATTGGTCCAGACAAAATTCATTATCAATTTTTAAAACACTTACCGCATAGCTCACTATGCCTTTTATTGGACAATTTTAACTTCGTCTGGACAACTGGCAAAATACCAATTTCCTGGAAAGAAGCAACTATAATCCCCATACCTAAACCAGGAAAAGACCACACTGACCCAAACAACTACAGACCAATTGCACTAACCAGTTGCCTATGCAAAACTATGGAAAGGATGATAAATAACCGGCTTATCTGGATTTTGGAAACAAATAAACAATTAACGGACTATCAGTGCGGATTCAGACGTGGAAAGAGCACATTGGACCAACTAATCCGACTGGAAACCTATATCAGAGACGGATTCATCAAGAAAGAACATGTCGTTGCAGTCTTCTTTGATTTGGAAAAAGCGTATGACACAACCTGGCAATACGGAATTTTAAAAGACCTCCACCGAATGGGACTCAGAGGTAGACTCCCCAACCTCATTTCAAACTTCCTTACCAGTAGAAACTTCAAAGTCCAAGTAGGAAATACATTATCAAACTTACACAAACAAGAACTTGGAGTCCCTCAAGGCAGCATACTCTCCGTTACACTTTTCAATATTAAAATAAATAACATCGTGGAAATCATTGAACCAAACATATTCCGCAGCCTTTATATGGACGATCTCTGCATCTGTTACAGAGGGAAAGATATGAACACAATAGAAAGAAAACTCCAGTTATGCATACACAAAATCAATCAATGGGCTACCGAAAATGGTTTCAAGTTCTCTAAAACAAAAACAGTCTGCACACACTTCTGTATCCAGAGGTCACTTCATCACGATCCAGAGCTCTTTATCAACGGAGAACAAATCCAAGTCGTCAAAGAAGTTAAGTTTTTAGGTCTAATATTGGACAATAAAATGAATTTTATCCCTCATTTTAAATATTTAAAAAACAAGTGTACGAAAACTATGAACATAATTAAAGTTTTAGCAAAAACCAAATGGGGAGCAGATTTTAATGTACTTTTACGCCTTTATAGAGTTCTCATTAGATCCCGGTTGGACTATGGGAGCATAATATATGATTCTGCCAGAAACTCATATAAACAAACACTCAACACAGTACACCATCAAGGACTACGACTCGCATTAGGAGCATTCAGAACATCACCTGTACAGAGTTTGTACACTGAAGCCAACGAACCCTCGCTCCAAAACAGACGACTAAAACTCTCATTACAATACGCTATTAAATTGAAAGCAAATAAGAACAATCCAGTTCACACTGCAGTTTTTAACCCCCAACTTGTGCAATTGTATGAGAGTAAACCAAACACTATCTGACCTTTCGGACTACGCATTAAACCACACCTACAAAAACTAAACATAAACCTGGATATATTAAAACAAGTACATTTTTCCTCTCTGCCCCATTGGAGAATAAAAAGGCCCATAGTCAACATGGATTTGAGCCGCCAGAAGAAAGGGACAGCCCATCCTAATGTATATAAGCAACAATATCTGGACATTAGAAACCAATATCCCCAACACCAACCTATTTTTACAGACGGTTCAAAAACAGAAAATGGAGTAGCAGCAGCAATGGTAACTGGAGAACAAAAATATGGAATCAGCCTACCTAAAGAGTGCACAATCTTCACAGCTGAAGCCCGTTCCTTACTCTTAGCACTGGAATACATAGAAAACGACCAACAAAACAAGTCCATCATCTTCACAGACTCCAAATCATGTCTCCAAGCTATGGAATCACCAAAAAATGATCATCCCCTGATTGATAGTATTTTGGCGAAAATCCATGAACTACAAAACCAGTCCTATCAAATCATTTTTTGCTGGATCCCAGGACATGCCGGACTTCCAGGGAACGAGCGAGCTGACGCAGCTGCCAAGAACGGCTTAGGACAAGCAGTGACCAAGTGCCAGATCCCTCCATCAGAGATGAGAACTTTTATTAATGAATACATCCAAAACAAGTGGCAAGAAGAATGGAATACACTCGACAACAACATACACGAAATCCAAACTGAAATCCCATATAGAATTTTAAGACATTTTAAGACTAGATTTGATCAAGTGGTTTTTACTAGATGTCGCATTGGACACTCAAGATTAACTCATGGTCATCTGCTCCAAGGAGAAAACCCTCCACAATGTCCATACTGCACAACTCCAATTACCATAAAACACATTTTACTGGACTGCCCTGCTTTTAATGACTCCAGAAGGCTTTTTTATAAAATGAACTCCCTAAAGGACATTTTTAATACAGTGACACCAGGAAAAATCTTAGAATTTTTATCATTGATAGTATACATTTTATTAAAAATGAATAACTGAAAATGTGATTTTCAGCAATCACAGGTGGTCTCACCTTGTTGGAGAAACAAGGTTCAATAACGAAAGATGTACCAGCAGCTGCAATGATAGTCATGTGATTGAAAAGTGAGCAGTTGATTGGTCGAATGAATTAGTTGACAAATAAGATCTGCCATTCTGGACCCCGCGCACCCTGTTTACAAGTTCAAGTTCAAGTTCGTTTAATTTATATAGTGCTTTTCACAACAGACATTGTCTCAAAGCAGCTTTATAGTAAACCAACAAGTTTAAAACTCAACAAAGAGAAAAAACTAATTAATAAGTGTTGTATATGTCCCTGATGAGCAAGCCTGGGGCGACTGTGGCAAGGAAAAACTCCCTTTTGGAAGAAACCTTGAGAGAAACCCATCCTCATTTGGGCAACAACAGCAGTGTGATTTATATAAACTATGGTATAAACAGATGATAGTAGTATGAACAGATAATATAGTATAAACAAATGATATAATAATATAAACATAAACAGATAATATAGTATAAACAGAAGATATAATAATATAAACATAAACAGATAATATAGTATAAACAAATGATATAATAATATAAACATAAACAGATAATATAGTATAAACAGATGATATAATAATATAAACAAACAGATAATATTGTCACGACTGGGTTTCGAACCCGGGTCTCTGGTGTGGAGACTGAAGTGTGAACCACTGAGCCAAAGAGGCAGTTGTGTTGGAATAGAACCCAAATGAGACACTCCAAGCAGAGCTCCAAAAAATAAAGTCTTTCTTTAATGAAATAATACAGGGAATCAAACTCCACGAGGGGAAAAAGCAAAACAGCTGAGCAACAGCAAAAATGTAACAAAAAAGAAATTCCCTTACTTGAGGAAGAGCGAGGAAGATTAGGGTTTACAGCACAACTGTGTCCAAACAAAAACCGAGTGAAAGACAGGGAAACAAAGCAGCACTTAAATAGCCAGCTGTGATTGAGCACAGGTGAAAAACATTACACTAACAAAAAACCATGAAGAAGAACTAAGGCAGCAACAAGTGTGGTGGCCTCTAAAGGCAGGGAGAGGAACTACTGCATGTGACAGGACCCCCTCCTCTAGGAACGACTCCTGACGTTCCTTCCAGAACCTGCTTTCCGAGTGCGAAACTCCCGGATTAAACTTGGGTCCAGGATGAACTAAACGGTAAGATACAGGGTTAACTTTCCTTGCGATACGAAAGGGCCCAATGAACCTCTGGGACAGCTTCTTGGATTCCACTCGGAGGGGAAGGTTCTTAGTGGCCAACCAGACCATCTGACCGACTCGGAAGGTAGGAGCCACTCGATTTGCCTGATGCTGGTATCTTTTGGAGGTTAGAAGGAGGTTGTTCCGAGCCTTCCTCCAGGTTAGTCGGCAACGTCTGATAAACCTTTGGGCGGATGGAACCCTCACCTTCACCTCTTCTTCTGGGAACAATGGAGGGGTGAACCCAAACTGGCACTCGAATGGGGATAATCCAGTTGCAGAAGATTTGAGGGTATTGTGCGCATATTCTGCCCAAATTATATAGGTGGACCAAGTTGTGGGGTTATTGGCGGTCATGCAACGCAGGGTGGTTTCAAGATCCTGATTGATTCTTTCCGTCTGACCATTTGACTCTGGGTGGAACCCAGACGATAGACTGGCTGAGGCTCCAATAAGTTTGCAGAAGGCCCCCCAGAACTGAGATGAGAATTGTGGCCCTCGATCTGAAACTATATCCTGGGGAATGCCAAATACCCTAAAGATATGATTCATGAGAAGTTCGGCTGTCTCCTTAGCTGAAGGTAGTTTGGGCAGAGGGATGAATCTGGCCGCTTTCGAGAATCTGTCAACTACAACCAAGATCACTGTATTGCCCTGGGAAGGTGGAAGTCCTGTTATAAAGTCCAATGACACATGTGACCAGGGTCTGTGGGGTATGGCCAAAGAATGAAGCAGTCCCTGTGGCCGCTGGTGTGTGGCCTTTCCTTGACTACACACTGAGCAAGCCCTCACATAAACCTTGACATCCTCCTGAATGGATGGCCACCAAAAACGCCGCTGGAGAAACTCAAGGGTCCTAGCATAACCTGGATGGCAGGTCAGCGAAGATTCATGACCCCACTGCAAGACCTTTGCCCGAACAGATTGAGGAACGTACAGACTACCCCCAGGTCCTCCACCTGGATCAGGTTCTTGGGCTTGAGCCGCTCGTACCAGTCCTGTCAGTTCCCATTGAAGGGGTGCAATGATCCGTGACTGAGGGATGACCGAGGTAAAGGGTTTTCTCTGTGTCTCAGAAGAGTAGGCTCGGGACAAGGCATCTGGCTTGGCATTCTTGGTGCCAGGTCTGTAAGACAGGATAAACTGGAAGCGATTAAAAAACAGAGACCAACGAGCCTGCCGGGGATTCAGATGTTTAGCCTGCTGAAGATATTCCAGGTTCTTATGGTCCGTAAGGACCTGAAATGGATGGTGAGCCCCCTCAAGCCAATGGCGCCATTCCTCCAAGGCGAGTTTGATAGCGAGTAACTCTCTATCCCCCACGTGATAATTGCGTTCTGCATCAGACAGGCGACGTGACATAAAAGCACACGGGTGCAACTTCCCATCCTCACACCTCTGGGACAAGATGGCTCCCACGCCTAAATCTGAGGCATCCACTTCCACCACAAAGGGTTTCTCTGGATCCGGAATAGAGAGAATAGGGGCAGAGGTAAAACGATGTTTGAGATCCAGGAAAGCCTCTGTTGCCTCTGAACCCCATTTAATCTTGGTGCCTCCTCCCTTAGTCAGTCTTGTTAAAGGGGCCACCACAGAACTAAAATTCTTAATAAACTTCCGATAGAAGTTAGCAAAGCCGATAAAGCGTTGAACCTCCTTAACTGAGGTGGGAATGGGCCAATTTAGGACTGCTTCAACCTTCTTATGGTCCATCTCTACGTGACCAGGGGAGATAATAAATCCAAGAAAGTGGGTCTGGGTAACATGGAATTCACATTTCTCAGGTTTCACAAAGAGATTGTTTTCCAAAAGCCTTTGAAGAACTCTGCTCACATGCCCCTTGTGCTCCTCCAATGACTGAGAAAATATCAGAATATCGTCTAAATAAACGAAGACAAATATGTTCAACATGTCACGGAGGACATCATTTATAAGTGCCTGGAACACTGCAGGTGAGTTGGTGAGACCGAATGGCATGACCAAGTACTCATAATGGCCTGAGGGGGTGTTAAAGGCAGTCTTCCATTCATCCCCTTGACGAATACGCACAAGATGGTAGGCGTTGCGTAAATCAAGTTTTGAAAAAATGGAAGCACCTTGTAGCAACTCAAAAGCCGTGGCCATCAGAGGCAGGGGGTACCGATTACGGACAGTGATCTTATTGAGTCCCCGATAATCGATGCATGGCCTTAGGCCCCCATCGTTCTTTCCCACAAAGAAAAACCCAGCTCCTGCTGGGGACGTCGAAGGTCGAATAATACCAGCTGCTAGAGACTCCTTAATGTATGTGTCCATAGCCACACGCTCAGGGGGAGACAAGGAAAAAATTCGGCCCCTAGGGGGACAGGTACCCGGGAGAAGGTCTATGGCACAATCATATGGGCGATGAGGAGGTAAAGTGGTAGCTCTGACCTTGCTAAATACAGCTTTAAACTGGTGATAAACACTAGGGACTTGGGACAGATCAATGGACTCTTGAGACTCAGGAAGAGAAGCTATGATGCTCGAGGAAAGACAGGTGGAGTGACAAGTGGGACTCCAACCAAGGATGGTACTAGAGGCCCAGTCAATTCTAGGATTATGTCTGCGCAACCAGGGATGGCCAAGAATGACAGGATATTCTGGAGAATCAATCAGAAAAAACGTCTCCTCCTGCTGGTGTTGTTGGATTGTAAGATGCAGAGATTGCGTGATTTCCGTCACTTTACCTGGCTGCAGAGGCCTTCCATCCAATGCCATAACTGCCTGAGGGTGAGAGAGAGACCGAGTAGGGATCTTAAGTCTCTTAGCTAAGGATAGGTCTAGAAAGTCACCTGCTGCACCAGAATCAATCATAGCCTGGACTGGATACTGGTGGCCCTCCCATGACAAGGTGGCGGGAACTACCAGGACAGTATTTGGCAAAGGAGTACAAATTTTCCCCATCACAGCCCTCCTGTAACTGGGCGGGGGCAATCGTTTCCCGAAAGCTCAGGACAAGTGGACCGGAAGTGGCCAGAAACTCCACAATAGAGGCAGCACCGCTCCCGCATACGTCGTTCCCTCTCAGTGGGAGAGAGCCTGGCGCGGCCCAACTGCATCTCCTCTGGAACATCATGGGTCTGTTCAAGGATTTGAGGTACTTTGGACAATGGGACATAACCAGGAGAAACAGGGTTATTCGTAGAAACTTGAAACTGCGATGTCCGTCGACGTGCCACTTTCCTTTCTCTCAAGCGATTGTCTAGGCGAATGGCCATTTCAATAAGGGACTCAAGATCCTTAGCTGGCTCTCGAGTGGCTAACTCATCTTGAAGAGCTTCGGACAATCCTCCCAGAAAGCAGACTTTCAAGGCCTCATCGTTCCATCCACTTCCTGCAGCGATGGTCCGAAACTCGATTGCGAAATCTGCAGTACTACGGAAACCCTGGCGAAGGGTAAGTAGGCGTTTGGAGGCCTCCTGACCTTTGACTGGATGGTTGAACACCCTCTTGAACTCCTCCACAAATGCTGTATAGGACTCACAACAACTGGTTTGAGACTGCCAAACTGAAGAGGCCCAGGAGAGTGCCTTGTCAGACAGTAGGGTGATAATATAGGCAATCTTTGAGCGGTCAGTGGGAAAGCTAGAGGGCTGGAGTTCAAAGGTAAGTGAACATTGTGTGAGGAATCCTTGGCAGGAACTAGGATCACCGGAGAATGGCTTAGGAGGAGGAAGTCGGGGCTCACTTGCTGAGTTAATTGCTGATACTGGAGGCTGACTATTGTTACTTGTGGGTGTGGTTGAAGGGCCCGGGCGTTGCTCAGAGAGATGACGGATGGAAGTCATTACATCTGCCAGCAGCTCAGAGTGTTTTGTCATGAGCTCTTCTTGGCGACGCAAAATCTCTTCATGACGCTGATAGGAAGCTTCGTGCCGTGCAATAACAGCTAACAGGTCACTGGAGCTGAGTGTCTCTGGGTTCATGTTGTGACTCGGTTTTTCTGTCACGACCGGGTTTCGAACCCGGGTCTCTGGTGTGGAGACTGAAGTGTGAACCACTGAGCCAAAGAGGCAGTTGTGTTGGAATAGAACCCAAATGAGACACTCCAAGCAGAGCTCCAAAAAATAAAGTCTTTCTTTAATGAAATAATACAGGGAATCAAACTCCACGAGGGGAAAAAGCAAAACAGCTGAGCAACAGCAAAAATGTAACAAAAAGAAATTCCCTTACTTGAGGAAGAGCGAGGAAGATTAGGGTTTACAGCACAACTGTGTCCAAACAAAAACCGAGTGAAAGACAGGGAAACAAAGCAGCACTTAAATAGCCAGCTGTGATTGAGCACAGGTGAAAAACATTACACTAACAAAAAACCATGAAGAAGAACTAAGGCAGCAACAAGTGTGGTGGCCTCTAAAGGCAGGGAGAGGAACTACTGCATGTGACAAATATAGTATAAACAGATGATATAATAATATAAACATAAACAGATAATATAGTATAAACAGATGATGACTGTGTTAGGTGTAGGTCCAGGGCGCCGGAACATCTCCAGGTGAATCTGGTTGTTAGGTTGAGGGCTGGTGGGCGGAGCCTCCAGGGCGTCGGAACATCTCCAGATGAGTCTGGTTGTTAGGGTTAGGAGCTGGTGGGCGGGGCCTCCGGGAGTCTCGGGATGAGTATGGGAAAGAAGAGTGGAGCTGGTGAGTAGAGGTCCAGGGGGCGCCGGAACATCTCCAGGTGGATCTGGTTGTTAGGGTGAGGTGCTGGTGGGCGGAGCCTCCGCGAGTCTCAGGATGAGTATGGAAAAGAAGAAAAGAAGAGTGAAGCGGAATTAGTGTAGCTGCTGTTCATTATATTAATAAAGTTTAATGTAAGATTGCAGTTTTTCACGGAGTTAAGTATAGGCCTTGCTGAAAAGATACGTCTTTAATCTACACTTAAACTGGGCGAGTGAGTCTGAGCCACGGACGCTGTCAGGGAGGCTATTCCAGAGTTTAGGGGCTAAATGCGAGAACGCTCTGCCGCCTTTAGTGCTCTTTGCTATTTTAGGAACTACTAGAAGTCCAGAGTTTTGGGATCTTAAAGTGCGTGTGGGGTTGCACCGTGTTAGGAGGTTTGATAGATAACTGGGTGCTAATCCATTTAGGGCTTTGTAAGTCAATAGCATTATTTTGTAATCAATGCGAAATTTGACGGGTAGCCAATGTGAAGACGATAAAACTGGGGTTATATGGTCATATTTTTTTGTTGTAGTTAGAACTCTAGCTGCTGCATTCTGCACTAACTGTAACTTATTTATTAATGATACTGAACAACTGCCTAGTAATGCATTAAAATAATCTAGTCTCGAGGTCATAAATGCATGGACAAGCTTCTCTGCATCAGATATTGATAACGTGTCTAAGTTTTGAAATATTTCTGAGTTGAAAGAAGGCTGTTTTTATGGTATGACTGATGTGATTTTTAAAAGATAAGTCGCTGTCTAAGATAACTCCCAGGTCTCTGTGGAACTAGCGGTTACGGTACATCCCTCTAAACCAAAATTTAAATGCTGGGTGTTCTGTGTGCTAATCTTGTTCTTGGCGCCGATGAGCAAGATCTCTGTTTTATTGGGATTTAGTAGAAGAAAGTTATGAGTCATCCAAACTTTTAAGTCTTTAACACACTCGGTTAACCTCACCAAGTGTGATGCTTCTGGTTTTGAGGAGATGTACATCTGGGTATCATCGGCATAGCAGTGGAAGCTAATTCCATGCTTTCTAATAATATTACCTATGGGAAGCCTGTATAATGTGAAAAGTAGGGGTCCTAGGACAGAGCCTAAACTGATCCCATCAGAAGAGTGGATTCAGTGTGGATTTCATGCTCAAAATGTACTGAAAACTTTAAAAATGTATCAGATAATACTATATTCAGATCATGCAGAATCTTACAATATATTCTATTTATTCATACATTTTTCATTTTATGATTATAGAATAACTGAAAAATGCAAAGAATCACTGATTTTTGAAATCCAAAACAAATCCAAATCAGAAACAGAGGAACAACTGACTCTGACCAAACTGCAGCAAACCCAGGCCAGACTTGAGTTCCGCCTCCTATAGGCTTCGCTCAGACGCAGATTTTTACATTTAATACATTTATATTTGAAAATTTGTGTTTGTGAATAAATGTGTTTGTTTTCATTTCAAATAAAAATAAACTTACACTGACCCCACACAGGCTATTCTAGTTGTTTCTCTTTAGATATCTATAGTTCTGCTTTGTGATTTCCTGTTTGTTGCACACGTTTCCTTTCATTCGCTCGATCTCCTCTAACGAACTGAACCAGGTGCGTCTTATTTAGCAGCTGCACAAAATGCAGAGCTGCTGCAGGCTCAGGAGAACCGAGAGAGTCCCACAGTAGGTTTGGTGAGGGGAACGGTAGAGTGGTGTAGCTCCAGAGTTTCCACAAGAACTACTCAAACACTGTTGTGGATGATAGCTCCTCATGGCTGGAATGGAGCTGAGAGTTTGGAAGAAGCTGCTTTTAGTACTTTTTTTCTTTGCTGCTGATGGACTCAGGCCTGTTGATGATCTGAGGGTACGTCCATTTCCTTTTCCTGTGGATGAACCAACAACAGAGCCGGTTGTGGTTCCAGTTTCAGGACCGTAAGTGTTTAAAAGGAATCAAATTCTGCTTTAAATCACTTTTTAATTCTTTCTTGAAATAATGAGTTTGAAGTTTGTGGTAAGCCTAGAGACCATCTGACATGACCAGCACAAGCTGTGTTGGAACATGGTCGACGCGTTTGGCTGCTGGGACCAGCTCACCTAGAGATCAAATGGGCTTCTAAATTCCAAAGCTCTGCTTGAGCTGGTCCTGCTGGATTCTCTGCTAGGGAAAGGATGATTTTCTGCACGTTATGAGTAGTGATCACATCTTCCATCACAGGTTCTTCTTGGTGACGTTCCCCTCAGTGATCGAGTCTGGCTCCGACAGTAAACTGTGCGCAAGTCTCCTGAAACCCAACGAGAGTCTGACGTTGACCGTTTCTCTGCTCGATGATGGAGGCTCAACATCTCAGCTGGTTCAGAAGAACTCCAGAACAGAGTTTCATCTCTGCTTCAGTTTCCAGGTCTGTGACGCACCAGATGTCAGCCTGGTGTTTATGTTTTGTATTAAGTTGTTTGTCTTCAGGCTCCTCGAGTAGATGGAGACTCCATCCAAAGGCTGAGGGTGGAGGTTCAGGGGAAGTCCTTTAAGATGACAGAAGAGAGGAAAGTACTGTTCAGATCTTACCTGCCTCTGACCTTCATCCAAACGGATAAACCCCTGTACAATCCTGGGCAGACAGGTGAGTGATGACCGTCCGGTTTTGAACAGAAGGTGAGCTCTGTTAAGATAAGTTAATATTTCTGCTCCTGCTTTAGTTAATTTCAGAGTTGTGACTTTGGATGTGGATCTGGTGCCTCTCGATCAAATGGTACGATCTGCTGTAAGTTTTAGTATTAGTTCAGGCTCGGCCTCTTCTAACTCTGTTTTGTTTTGTATTGCAGTACAGTCTGGTGGTTGTGGAGGTGAGCATCTGTTCAAGAATTGAGTTGGAGCAAAGTCAATCTACTGTAGTTCTGAATCCACTTCCTGTTTTGTTCACTAGGACAACAATAACATCCGCGTCGCTCAGTGGACCAATGTGTCCTCCACCAATTGGATTTTGGAGCTGTCTTATGATCTGAATATAGAAGCTCAGGTTGGGATGTACACGCTGAAGGCTTTCATTGGGGACCGTATGTACTCCCAGGTGTTTGAGGTGAAGAAATATGGTAAGAGTTTCTTTCTTTTTCACAATGGTCTCTCGTATCACCTGGAGATATGAATTAACTGCTTGGTCCTGTTTAGTTTTGCCAAAGTTTGATGTCACAGTAAACGCCCCGCAGACTGTTAGTGTTGGGGACTTAACCCTGGCTGTGGAGGTTTGTGCTAAGTGAGTAAATCATGTTTTAATTTTAATAATAAGTGTATTATTGGTGCTTGTTTCTAATATTTTTTTTTTTTTGACCCCCAGATACACGTATGGCCAGCCTGTACCTGGACGAGCGCTTGTACAACTGTGCAGAGAGCCCTACCCTTTTATTCAAGATTCAGGGGTGACAAACATCTGTCTGAAGGACACCCGTGAGGTGTGACCAGTTGATCTTTGCTCTATTTAAACCCATACATGATCAATCAACCCAACAAATAAATCTTCTTTGTCCCTAGATGAATGCGACAGGTTGTGCAGCGTTTACTGTCAGCACGACAGTGTTTTTCAATACAAACTCTGAGCGAAGCCTGCAAGATGCTTTTGTACTGAATGTGACAGTCACCGAAGAGGGGACAGGTGGGTTATGCCCCTCCTTGTACTTGTGTTCAGCAACCGTCTGCTGGTATTTTGTTCCTTTTTTTTTTGAGTTTAAACTTGTTGGTTTTTCTGTAAAGCTGCTTTGAGACAATGTCCGTTGTGAAAAGCGCTATATAAATAATCGAATTTGAACTTGTATCAATGATTTGATGGTTATAGACTCCCCTTTTTGTTTCTAGATGTGGTCATGTCTAAATCTGCAATGGTTGCAATCACATTTGAACTTGGCAAGGTTTCATTTGTGAGCCTCCCAAGCTTCTTTAGCTATGGATCAATGGTTGATGGAAAGGCAAGTACAAATCTTTCAACTCTGCATTCATTTCAATTCCTAAAGTTTCTTTCTCAACAGGTCTCTGCAACTTACTTCAACGGGACCCCTATAGTAGGAAGGGCAGTGTATGTTCTAGATGCTAACCAATGGCCTAACAAACAGCTCTTGAGTCTGGTGACTGACCAGAATGGAGTAGCTTCCTTCTCCTTGAACTCTCTTAATCTGGCCAGAATCAGTCTGAATCTACTGGTATGACTTTTCTCTTACTGCGATTATTTACTTTGAATTATCTCAGAGAAACCAAGTGTTTTTGTTTCGCAGGCGAGTATGACTTCCTCACAGACTGGTGATAGATACAAGACCCCTTATTTCAGCACCGACTCAAGGGTGGTTCAGCTCCAAACCGATTCTTCTTCCAGCCAAGCTTTTAGTGATCTCACCATATTGACCCTAGATCAGCCTCTGAAATGTGGCTCCACTTATTCTGTAACCATCAACTATTCTATTGTGGGAGAGATTGGAGCCTACAGTGTTGATATCGTCTATGTGGTGAGTGACCATTTAATCCGTAGCTTCAAGCTTCGTTTGCTTTCTCTGCAAGTTTTAGTTTGTCTTAGGTCTTGTCCAGAGGAGTGATCCTACAGAATGGCTTCAAAAAGGTTCAGGGTAATGCAGACACCAGTGGCAGTGTGGCATTCACCTTGACAATCAGCGTCAACATGGCTCCAGTTGTCCAGGTTCTGGTTTACGCTGTCCTACCCAGTCGTAATGTGGTGGCTGCTGGTACATCTTTCGTTATTGAACCTTGTTTCTCCAACAAGGTGAGACCATCTGGATTTTTTTTTTTTTTTTTTTTTTTTTTTGCGCCAATGCTTGAGAGCAAGGATTTTATAATTTGTCTTTCAGGTGTCCCTCCAGTTCTCTCCACCCCAAGCTGTTCCCAGCGAGGGCAATGTTTTGACCGTATCTGCCCAAGCAGGATCTCTGTGTGGCTTAAGTGCTGTAGATCAGAGTGTCCTGATCATGGAGCCTGGCAGACGTCTAACCCCTCAATCGGTACAAAGTAAATCTGTTTTGTTTAGGGGAAAGGGAAGCTGTACATACTGTGGGCTTTCTAGTAGCCATTAACCTTTTCCAGTTTCAGTTAAAAAAATACACCAAAGAGAACTTTGTGTTGGTAGGTGTTAAACCTGCTTCCAGTCCAGGCTCTTTCAGGATACCCATCGGGGCTTGAATTTCAAAACTGCCCTTACTTTGGATTCGGAATACCAAAGAGACAAACTCCTGGAAAACAAGTTTACCAGACCTTTAAGGTAGATGGTCTTTGCACAAACACTTGCTAAATCAAGGATAGCTACTAACTCTATCCAAACATCCACAGAATTTAGGAATGATGGTTGCCACAAATTTAGCAGTTCGGCCACCTCCGTGCATGTGGTATCCTGATGGTAAGTTATTTAAACCTTTTATTGTGATGCTGACCTTTCGCAATGAATATGTGGATTTTTTTTTTTTTTTTAAATACACATACTGAGGACTTTCTTTTGTTTTAGTGATGTTTGCAATGCCACTAGTTGCTCCAGTGGCTCCATCGAACGAACTTGTTCGAGGTGAAGGTACCCCCTTAAACCAAGTAACAGTCAGATCTTACTTCCCTGACACGTGGATCTGGCAACTAGCTCAAGTGGGGTTGGTCAAAGCTTCTTGCATCTGTTATAATCTTATTTTCAAGAACTGCCCTCTAATTTCTATTTCCTTCCATCTCTTTAGGGCTTCTGGATCTGCAAAAGTTCCTTTAACAGTTCCTGACACCATCACTACATGGGAGACTGAGGCGTTCTGTCTCTCCCCTAAAGGCTTTGGTTTGGCACCTCCAGCTTTCCTGACTGCCTTCCAGCCCTTCTTCCTGGAGCTCACTTTGCCTTACTCCATGGTCCGGGGGGAATCTTTAGAGCTGAAAGCTACGGTCTTCAACTATCTCTCACAGTGTCTCATGGTCTGGGTTTCCTTGAGCTGTCTCATGTGCTCTGATCTGTTTGCTGCACTTTAAGAAATCTGGTATTTTTCAGGTTCAAGTGACTCCAACACCATCCACCAACTTCACTCTTCAATCGTTGACTAATTCCTATTCATCCTGTCTCTGTGCCAGTGGAAGGAAAACCTTCAGATGGGCCTTAAGTGCTTCTGTTCTGGGTCAGTCAGGCGCAGGTTCTTCTTCTTGATGGTCTGAGGTGTAACTCATTTTCCTTCTCTGCTCTAGGTGAACTGATTGTAACGGTCAGTGCTCAAGCTGTAACTTCTCGTGTACCGTGTGGTAGTGAGGCTGTGGTTCTGCCGTCACGAGGACGTGTTGATGTAGTGACTCGAAGTCTGCGAGTCCTGGTCTGTTCTTCTTTATTCATTAGTTGCTGCTCTTGGGGGTTATTGGATCTAAGTGGTGTTTATTGCTTCTGCAGGCAGAAGGAGTTGAGAGGACTTTCACTCAGAGCTGGTTGCTCTGTGCTAAGGGTTGGTTTCTGTTTCTCTTTAAATGGTTTCTCTTGCTCCCACGTTAACGTTAATGCCCCTCTGCTGTGCGCTCCACAGGAAATGTTGTTTCTGAAGCTGTTAGTGTTGAGTTTCCTCAAAATGTGGTCCCTGGATCGTCCAAGTGCTTTGTTTCAGTTATTGGTGAGCAGTTTCTTAGCAAAGCTTTTTTTTTTTTTTTTTTTTTTTTTTTTTTTTTTTTTTTTTTTTTTTTTTTTTTTTTTTTTTTGAGATGCAGGTTTGAATATGATCTTTAGCTCTTATCTGAGGCGTGTTTGGTGTACTCTTTTTAGGAGATATAATGGGTCGAGCTCTGAAGAACCTTGAGAGCTTATTACAGTTGCCTTCTGGCTGTGGAGAACAGAACATGATCATTCTTGCTCCCAACATCTACGTCCTGCGTTATCTGGAGGTGACTGCCCAGCTCACGGCAGCAATCCGAGAGACTGCCATTGGTTATCTTCAGACTGGTGAAGGCTTCAGTGTTCACATCAAATCTCTGGTTGATGCCTGGAGGCTTGTTTTCAACCCTCCACTGCTTGTGGTCCCCAGGGTACCAAGGAGAACTGAACTACAGGCACAGCGACGGCTCCTTCAGTACTTTTGGATACGATGCCTCAAACACATGGTGGGTGTGGCGCTTCCCTTCTCGTCCTGGAGATGGTGCGGAGCTGGTGATTACTTTTTCTCTGCAGGTTGACTGCCTTTGTGCTGAGATCTTTTGCACTTGCTCAGAGCTACATCTTCATCGACCCAAACGTTCTCCAGAGTGCAAAGAGCTGGCTGATTGCTCAGCAGAGTTCAGGAGGCTGTTTCACGCAGCAGGGGACTCTGTACCACATGGACATGAAGGTTTGTTTCTCATCGCCACCTGATATGAAATGCTTTCTTCTCTTCTGATCTTGCTTCTTGTCTCAGGGTGGAGTCGGTGATGACGTGACCATGACTGGGTATATTGTTGCGTCACTGCTGGAGCTTGGCGTCCCCGTCACGGTAAATGAATAACTTCTAACTATAGCTTAAGTCATTGGGTTAATTTCTGTTTCTTCCTCAAAGGATCCAGTGATCGTTAATGGTTTGTCCTGCTTGAGGCCTCTTGTAGGGAATCTGGGCAACACCTACACCACGGCTCTTTTGGCCTACACCTTCAGTCTTGCTGGAGAAACCAGCACTCGCTCACAGCTGCTGGACACCCTGAGCAGCAGTGCTATTTCTGAGGGTAGGTTTGTGCCCTACAGAGTTCTATTGGTGTTGCTACGGAAGAGGCCTTAAGCTCATGTAGAAGTGGTTTCAGTCTTAGTGAGAGATTTTATCTTCAGGCAACAAACTGCACTGGTCCCAGACATCTGGCAGTGATACTCTGGCAGTGGAGATCAGCTCCTACGTGCTTCTAGCAGTCCTCACAGCGCAGCCGGTCACTGCAGCTAATCTGGGCTACGCCAACCGTATCGTCAGCTGGCTTGTGACTAAGCAGAACCCCTATGGAGGATTTTCATCAACCCAGGTGAAGCTTAAATCTGTTTCTTTGGAACATTGGCTTTATGAAATCTATACGTGACGGAGGTCTGATTCCATCCAGGACACTGTGGTAGCTCTTCATGCGTTGGCCCTGTATGCAACGAATGCCTTCAATGCACTGGGCTCCAGCTCGGTCACTGTTCAGTCTTCGATGGGTGGAGAAGCTTATAGCTTTGCTGTGAACCCTGGCAACCGGCTGCTGTATCAGGAGAAGCCTCTGAAGAACGTTCCTGGCAAATACACTGTTAATGTGAAGGGTTCCTCTTGCGTCTCAGTGCAGGTCTGAATATCGATCCCCTTTCCTCCTACGACGCTCGCCATGATGCTTGTTTTACCGGGTGCTTTGTGTTTGCAGGTCGCCTGTTTCTACAACATCCCAACCCCTACTGTCGCTCCCAGGACCCTGAGTGTGGAGGTGAAGGTTACAGGTGACTGTAAAGCAGCCGTTGTGACCCTCACATTGAACTTCACTGTCAAGTAAGTTTCACTAACATTGTTTTGCTCACTAGTAGTGTACGGCTGAAGGTCATTTTGTGAGCACTCTGACTCTCAAGCCTTTGAGAGCAGTGAAGGTGATTTGGATCCAAGTGTTTAGCTTCTGAGTATTTGTCACCACCCTCTGCAGATACTCCGGGCCAAACCCAACCACAAACATGGTGCTGGTGGATGTTAAGCTTCTCTCTGGGTTCACTGCAGACACGACTCTGGTTTGTATGAGTTGAGAACTTCGAGATGCTGTAAATGCATGTTTTTAATGAATGCTGTTTCCGCAGCTTGGATCTCCACCGAATTCTTTTGCTCCATTAGTGCAGCGGGTGGATTCTGAAGATGATCATGTGCTGGTTTATCTTGAAAAGGTAGAGATGAATTACTGGCTTCTATTTCTGGAGCACTGAACACAAATCATCTCTCATTATTATGTCTCAGGTTCCTAAAGGGGTTCCCATGAGCTACAGCATGCAGCTGAAACAGGCCGTAGTGGTTCAGAAGCTCAAACCAGCTGTTGTCAACGTCTACGACTATTACAAGACCAGTATGACTCTTATTTTATTATCTGATTGCTAGTTTGCCACAACTTTTTATAATTTAATTTTTTTTTTTTCCTCCTTTCAACTGACAGGTGATTCTTTTGAGGTGACATATTCATCACCCTGCCCGTGATCGCACTTTTAATTCTCTTGACTAATAAAGTTCCTTTATAAAGAAAATCAATGATTAAACTCCTTTATTCAGACTGGAATGCACTTTTTGTTTTTGAAACATCTCCTGAACCTTACAGGCTATCTGAATTAATCAAAAAAATATATTATTTTCTTTTCATAGGTTTGCTTTTAATAAAAAAAAAAGCTACAACTTTTATTCATAATTTTCATGCATTTTGTGTTGGTGTTTATCCAACCTAGCATAAAAAAAGAAAGAAATTGGTGTAGATCATAGAATTACTGTTAGAAAGATTAAAGCTATTTCCGATTTCAAACTCCTACAATATATGTATGACCTATCCCCACTGAATTAATTTATCCCCACAAACAGCATGTGAGTGTTGGCATACACAAGCTCTGCGAGATTTTGTTTACAGTGGATTCATTGGTTTGGGAAGTGATGAGACTTCTACTAAATCTGGATTTATGTCCCTTTTCACTGCAGGTGATTCACAGAAATGATTTAATTCTCATTTGAATAACTTCAAGCCGTTCAATTTGACTCGTGACTGGCAGCTATTACGTATCTATATTTACAGTATACTCTTATACATCTGTTAAACCTGTTTCTTTTTTTTTTTTTTTTAATTATGGACTGTTCCATAAATGAGGGCTTTTTCACACAGGAAAATTAATTTACCTAGTAAAATAATTCAAGCCCATTTTGCAACAATATGTTCACCACACTTCAAATGAGAACATTCTTATGAAAGTTATTCAACCACAAGTGACTAACGATTCATTTAAGAGGAGTCCAGCTGATAGGGGACAATAAACAGGCATTGCTTAACAACGGAAAGCTCTCCATAATTCATGCTGTCAGCAATAGCTCCCCATGGATTAAAAAATGTAAACAATTTGAAAATGTAAACAATCTGAAAAAGGAAACAATTTGAATATATTAAAAGCTGCATGCTGCAAGATCAGCGAAACTTTACATTGTCAAAATACTATGGCAGAAGTGATCTGAAATTTAAGAAAGATGGACATCAACCTTCTTACGTCTAGAAAATTCAAATTGACAGCAGTGCCCATTTCCTGTGACACTATGGCACACACGATTGAGGAATGGCATGTATGAGAAGTTTTTCCTAAAACCTGTGCAAAAAAATCATACAATTTACCAATGCTAAAAAAGATAAATACTTTGAGACTGCTCTAAACTCTATAGCAAAGGAGGAGCTTTGCACAGTTTAGACACGTGATTCTAATAATTAAGCTCTCCTTAATTTTGTTTAAAGCTGCCAGTGCTTGTACAAAAGCTGGGCTGGAACAAAACAAAGAGGGATTGCGGTACTCCTGGAATGTATTTGCGCATCCTTGCTCTGGAGGGATAAGACAAAGTTCATTGGTTTTGGAACCAATTTTTGTAGACAGTGATCCTGCACAGTTTAGCTTGTTGGCTTCAGGTCTGGATCTCTCTGAACAGGGATGGAAGTACACTCTGTAGGGCTGTGGCCCTCCAAGATCTGAGTTTGAGAGCCCTGGTGTAGAAGCCAATATTGAGATTTGGGGGTTGTGTGTGTATATAGATCACCAGGAGGGGCAGCAGTGAGTAAATCAACAAGTGTACTAATCCCTTCATTTGGTCTTTGGTGAAGGAAACAACTATTGATTTTACCACATATTCTCACACATACAGCTACTCACAGACTGATGGATGATAAAACTCAACAAGAAGAAAAGATTTCCCATATTTCAAATAAACGACGACAGCCAATCAGCCTGGACTCTTTGTGTGCCTAAGGGCAATGTTATATCACCAAGTCAACTAATGTAGCAGGCGTCTTGCCTGCTTCTACAAATCGTTTTAAAACTTTTCAGCATTGTAAAGGTGAGGATTTCAGAGACAAATGCCAATAAACTGAACATTGAAATGTTACAGCTCAATCCAATAAAAGTGGATGCTCTTTGGTGGTCTTGCTGTTCATTGCCATTATTGGTCTTGGCATAATGATGTGTTGAATTATCTAGAGCTAATGGTAAAAAAAAAAAAAAAACCTTCGGGGCTAAGACCCTGAATGCCCCTGTCTGAAGACGCGACAGCTGTTTGCCTACCGGTCAGTGGAGGACTGCATTACATCCTACAACCACTGGACAAACCCTGGACTTATGTGAGGATCCTGCTTGTGGACGTCAGCTTGGCGTTCAACACCATCACCTCACAATCCTGCTGTGAAACTCCTCAACTTCTCAGAAGACACAACTGTCATTCATCTCATCCGGGATGGTGCACAGACAGCAGCTGACTCACTGGTGGAGACAGAACAACCTGGAGCTCACGCTAAAAACTGAGGAGATGGTAGTGGACTTTAGAAAAAAAATCCCACCCCTCTCTCACCATCATGAACGGCACTGTAGCATCAGTGGAGTCATTCAGGTTCCTGGGCACCATCATCTCTCTGGACCTGACGTGGAGCACACACATCGATTCCATCATGATGAAGTCCCAGCAAAGGCTGTACTTCCTGCACCAGCTGAAGAAGTTCAAGCTCCCACCTGAACCAGTTCTACTCAGCGGTCATTGAGTCTCTTCTCTGCTCCTCCATCATTGTTTGATTTAGCTCTGACTCTAAAACAGAAAGCAGGAGACTCCAGAGGATGGTTTGGACTGCTGAGAAGATTCCCCGTATCATCTCCAGAACCTGAACACCTCCAGAGGCAGAAAGAGAGCCAACAAAACCACTCTGGACCCCGCGCACCCTGGTTACCACCTCTTTAAGATCTTTACCTCCGACCGGCACCAGAGAACCATAAACACCATGACAACACGGCATAAGCTTAGTTCTTTACCCCAAGCCATCCGACACCTGACCTCCGAGCTCCACATCATCTCATCCTGCTTCCTGGACTCTGGGACCTTTGCACCTGCACTCTTCTTTTATTAAGCTCTGGATTATTGTCATTTTTGTTATTTACTCATGAATGTAAATATGTTCCATCCGTCACGTGTTTCAATCTGTGTTCAGCACCTTATTTATTTGTTTGTTGTTGCACTGAAGTACTCCCTTGTAGCATAATGTGAATTGTGTGTTGTCTGTCTCATTCTGAGTTTGGTTAATGCTGTGTAACCAAACTGAATGATGATGGACTCGTGAGATTTCAGGTCTCAAGGAATGTAGGTGTTTAGTTCAAACCAGAACACTCTGCTAAACTAAACACTGCTCAGCACATAGATGCTCAGATAAATAAATGAGGATTAGCACGGTTTAACACAGCAGATTGTACAGCAAACTTTCTTGCTAAATTATGAGGCTAACAGAAATAAAACCCTGTGGATTAGAAACATAGATTCCTTGAGAGAAAACTCTCAAAGGTTTTGTCTGAACACAGATCTGAACAAAGCTAATCTGTGACATGTTTTGATCTGCTGGCACTGTTTTTTCAAAAGTAGGATATTGAATAACGTATTGGATCAGATGTTGAAAAAGGGGTTTTCAAAAGAAAAAAACTACATTAAATCATGGAATCTTGGTTTTGATCTCGATCAGTTAAGATCCTTTAGTTTGGGGGTTTTCAATACTTTTTTGTAGGATTTGGTTCACTTTGATAAAAAAAAAATCTGGATTAAACTGATCCCATCAGAAGAGTGGAGTCAGTGTGGATTTCATGCTCAAAATGTACTGAAAACTTTAAAAATGTATCAGATAATATTATTTTCAGATCATGCAGAATCTTACAATATATTCTATTTATTCATACATTTTTCATTTTATGATTATAGAATAACTGAAAAATGCAAAGAATCACTGATTTTTGAAATCCAAAACAAATCCAAATCAGAAACAGAGGAACAACTGACTCTGACCAAACTGCAGCAAACCCAGGCCAGACTTGAGATCCCCCTCCTAAAGACTACGCTCAGACCCAGATTTATATTTGAAAATTTGTGTTTGTGAATAAATGTGTTTGTTTTCATTTCAAATAAAAATAAACTTACACTGACCCCACACAGGCTATTCTAGTTGTTTCTCTTTAGATATCTATAGTTCTGCTTTGTGATTTCCTGTTTGTTGCACACGTTTCCTTTCATTCGCTCGATCTCCTCTAACGAACTGAACCAGGTGCGTCTTATTTAGCAGCTGCACAAAATGCAGAGCTGCTGCAGGCTCAGGAGAACCGAGAGAGTCCCACAGTAGGTTTGGTGAGGGGAACGGTAGAGTGGTGTAGCTCCAGAGTTTCCACAAGAACTACTCAAACACTGTTGTGGATGATAGCTCCTCATGGCTGGAATGGAGCTGAGAGTTTGGAAGAAGCTGCTTTTAGTACTTTTTTTCTTTGCTGCTGATGGACTCAGGCCTGTTGATGATCTGAGGGTACGTCCATTTCCTTTTCCTGTGGATGAACCAACAACAGAGCCGGTTGTGGTTCCAGTTTCAGGACCGTAAGTGTTTAAAAGGAATCAAATTCTGCGTTAAATCACTTTTTAATTCTTTCTTGAAATAATGAGTTTGAAGTTTGTGGTAAGCCTAGAGACCATCTGACATGACCAGCACAAGCTGTGTTGGAACATGGTCGACGCGTTTGGCTGCTGGGACCAGCTCACCTAGAGATCAAATGGGCTTCTAAATTCCAAAGCTCTGCTTGAGCTGGTCCTGCTGGATTCTCTGCTAGGGAAAGGATGATTTTCTGCACGTTATGAGTAGTGATCACATCTTCCATCACAGGTTCTTCTTGGTGACGTTCCCCTCAGTGATCGAGTCTGGCTCCGACAGTAAACTGTGCGCAAGTCTCCTGAAACCCAACGAGAGTCTGACGTTGACCGTTTCTCTGCTCGATGATGGAGGCTCAACATCTCAGCTGGTTCAGAAGAACTCCAGAACAGAGTTTCATCTCTGCTTCAGTTTCCAGGTCTGTGACGCACCAGATGTCAGCCTGGTGTTTATGTTTTGTATTAAGTTGTTTGTCTTCAGGCTCCTCGAGTAGATGGAGACTCCATCCAAAGGCTGAGGGTGGAGGTTCAGGGGAAGTCCTTTAAGATGACAGAAGAGAGGAAAGTACTGTTCAGATCTTACCTGCCTCTGACCTTCATCCAAACGGATAAACCCCTGTACAATCCTGGGCAGACAGGTGAGTGATGACCGTCCGGTTTTGAACAGAAGGTGAGCTCTGTTAAGATAAGTTAATATTTCTGCTCCTGCTTTAGTTAATTTCAGAGTTGTGACTTTGGATGTGGATCTGGTGCCTCTCGATCAAATGGTACGATCTGCTGTAAGTTTTAGTATTAGTTCAGGCTCGGCCTCTTCTAACTCTGTTTTGTTTTGTATTGCAGTACAGTCTGGTGGTTGTGGAGGTGAGCATCTGTTCAAGAATTGAGTTGGAGCAAAGTCAATCTACTGTAGTTCTGAATCCACTTCCTGTTTTGTTCACTAGGACAACAATAACATCCGCGTCGCTCAGTGGACCAATGTGTCCTCCACCAATTGGATTTTGGAGCTGTCTTATGATCTGAATATAGAAGCTCAGGTTGGGATGTACACGCTGAAGGCTTTCATTGGGGACCGTATGTACTCCCAGGTGTTTGAGGTGAAGAAATATGGTAAGAGTTTCTTTCTTTTTCACAATGGTCTCTCGTATCACCTGGAGATATGAATTAACTGCTTGGTCCTGTTTAGTTTTGCCAAAGTTTGATGTCACAGTAAACGCCCCGCAGACTGTTAGTGTTGGGGACTTAACCCTGGCTGTGGAGGTTTGTGCTAAGTGAGTAAATCATGTTTTAATTTTAATAATAAGTGTATTATTGGTGCTTGTTTCTAATATTTTTTTTTTTTTGACCCCCAGATACACGTATGGCCAGCCTGTACCTGGACGAGCGCTTGTACAACTGTGCAGAGAGCCCTACCCTTTTATTCAAGATTCAGGGGTGACAAACATCTGTCTGAAGGACACCCGTGAGGTGTGACCAGTTGATCTTTGCTCTATTTAAACCCATACATGATCAATCAACCCAACAAATAAATCTTCTTTGTCCCTAGATGAATGCGACAGGTTGTGCAGTGTTTACTGTCAGCACGACAGTGTTTTTCAATACAAACTCTGAGCGAAGCCTGCAAGATGCTTTTGTACTGAATGTGACAGTCACCGAAGAGGGGACAGGTGGGTTATGCCCCTCCTTGTACTTGTGTTCAGCAACCGTCTGCTGGTATTTTGTTCCTTTTTTTTTTTTTGAGTTTAAACTTGTTGGTTTTTCTGTAAAGCTGCTTTGAGACAATGTCCGTTGTGAAAAGCGCTATATAAATAATCGAATTTGAACTTGTATCAATGATTTGATGGTTATAGACTCCCCTTTTTGTTTCTAGATGTGGTCATGTCTAAATCTGCAATGGTTGCAATCACATTTGAACTTGGCAAGGTTTCATTTGTGAGCCTCCCAAGCTTCTTTAGCTATGGATCAATGGTTGATGGAAAGGCAAGTACAAATCTTTCAACTCTGCATTCATTTCAATTCCTAAAGTTTCTTTCTCAACAGGTCTCTGCAACTTACTTCAACGGGACCCCTATAGTAGGAAGGGCAGTGTATGTTCTAGATGCTAACCAATGGCCTAACAAACAGCTCTTGAGTCTGGTGACTGACCAGAATGGAGTAGCTTCCTTCTCCTTGAACTCTCTTAATCTGGCCAGAATCAGTCTGAATCTACTGGTATGACTTTTCTCTTACTGCGATTATTTACTTTGAATTATCTCAGAGAAACCAAGTGTTTTTGTTTCGCAGGCGAGTATGACTTCCTCACAGACTGGTGATAGATACAAGACCCCTTATTTCAGCACCGACTCAAGGGTGGTTCAGCTCCAAACCGATTCTTCTTCCAGCCAAGCTTTTAGTGATCTCACCATATTGACCCTAGATCAGCCTCTGAAATGTGGCTCCACTTATTCTGTAACCATCAACTATTCTATTGTGGGAGAGATTGGAGCCTACAGTGTTGATATCGTCTATGTGGTGAGTGACCATTTAATCCGTAGCTTCAAGCTTCGTTTGCTTTCTCTGCAAGTTTTAGTTTGTCTTAGGTCTTGTCCAGAGGAGTGATCCTACAGAATGGCTTCAAAAAGGTTCAGGGTAATGCAGACACCAGTGGCAGTGTGGCATTCACCTTGACAATTAGCGTCAACATGGCTCCAGTTGTCCAGGTTCTGGTTTACGCTGTCCTACCCAGTCGTAATGTGGTGGCTGCTGGTACATCTTTCGTTATTGAACCTTGTTTCTCCAACAAGGTGAGACCATCTGGATTTTTTTTTTTTTTTTGCGCCAATGCTTGAGAGCAAGGATTTTATAATTTGTCTTTCAGGTGTCCCTCCAGTTCTCTCCACCCCAAGCTGTTCCCAGCGAGGGCAATGTTTTGACCGTATCTGCCCAAGCAGGATCTCTGTGTGGCTTAAGTGCTGTAGATCAGAGTGTCCTGATCATGGAGCCTGGCAGACGTCTAACCCCTCAATCGGTACAAAGTAAATCTGTTTTGTTTAGGGGAAAGGGAAGCTGTACATACTGTGGGCTTTCTAGTAGCCATTAACCTTTTCCAGTTTCAGTTAAAAAAATACACCAAAGAGAACTTTGTGTTGGTAGGTGTTAAACCTGCTTCCAGTCCAGGCTCTTTCAGGATACCCATCGGGGCTTGAATTTCAAAACTGCCCTTACTTTGGATTCGGAATACCAAAGAGACAAACTCCTGGAAAACAAGTTTACCAGACCTTTAAGGTAGATGGTCTTTGCACAAACACTTGCTAAATCAAGGATAGCTACTAACTCTATCCAAACATCCACAGAATTTAGGAATGATGGTTGCCACAAATTTAGCAGTTCGGCCACCTCCGTGCATGTGGTATCCTGATGGTAAGTTATTTAATATTGTGATGCTGACCTTTCGCAATGAATATGTGGATTTTTTTTTTTTTTTTAAATACACATACTGAGGACTTTCTTTTGTTTTAGTGATGTTTGCAATGCCACTAGCCGCTCCATCGACCGAACTTGTTCGAGGTGAAGGTACCCCCTCAAACCAAGTAACAGTCAGATCTTACTTCCCTGACACGTGGATCTGGCAACTAGCTCAAGTGGGGTTGGTCAAAGCTTCTTGCATCTGTTATAATCTTATTTTCAAGAACTGCCCTCTAATTTCTATTTCCTTCCATCTCTTTAGGGCTTCTGGATCTGCAAAAGTTCCTTTAACAGTTCCTGACACCATCACTACATGGGAGACTGAGGCGTTCTGTCTCTCCCCTAAAGGCTTTGGTTTGGCACCTCCAGCTTTTCTGACCGCCTTCCAGCCCTTCTTCCTGGAGCTCACTTTGCCTTACTCCATGGTCCGGGGGGAATCTTTAGAGCTGAAAGCTACGGTCTTCAACTATCTCTCACAGTGTCTCATGGTCTGGGTTTCCTTGAGCTGTCTCATGTGCTCTTATCTGTTTGCTGCACTTTAAGAAATCTGGTATTTTTCAGGTTCAAGTGACTCCAACACCATCCACCAACTTCACTCTTCAATCGTTGACTAATTCCTATTCATCCTGTCTCTGTGCCAGTGGAAGGAAAACCTTCAGATGGGCCTTAAGTGCTTCTGTTCTGGGTCAGTCAGGCGCAGGTTCTTCTTCTTGATGGTCTGAGGTGTAACTCATTTTCCTTCTCTGCTCTAGGTGAACTGATTGTAACGGTCAGTGCTCAAGCTGTAACTTCTCGTGTACCGTGTGGTAGTGAGGCTGTGGTTCTGCCGTCACGAGGACGTGTTGATGTAGTGACTCGAAGTCTGCGAGTCCTGGTCTGTTCTTCTTTATTCATTAGTTGCTGCTCTTGGGGGTTATTGGATCTAAGTGGTGTTTATTGCTTCTGCAGGCAGAAGGAGTTGAGAGGACTTTCACTCAGAGCTGGTTGCTCTGTGCTAAGGGTTGGTTTCTGTTTCTCTTTAAATGGTTTCTCTTGCTCCCACGTTAACGTTAATGCCCCTCTGCTGTGCGCTCCACAGGAAATGTTGTTTCTGAAGCTGTTAGTGTTGAGTTTCCTCAAAATGTGGTCCCTGGATCGTCCAAGTGCTTTGTTTCAGTTATTGGTGAGCAGTTTCTTAGCAAAGCTTTTTTTTTTTTTTTTTTTTTTTTTTTTTTTTTTTTTTTTTTTTTTTTTTTTTTTTTTTTTTTGAGATGCAGGTTTGAATATGATCTTTAGCTCTTATCTGAGGCGTGTTTGGTGTACTCTTTTTAGGAGATATAATGGGTCGAGCTCTGAAGAACCTTGAGAGCTTATTACAGTTGCCTTCTGGCTGTGGAGAACAGAACATGATCATTCTTGCTCCCAACATCTACGTCCTGCGTTATCTGGAGGTGACTGCCCAGCTCACGGCAGCAATCCGAGAGACTGCCATTGGTTATCTTCAGACTGGTGAAGGCTTCAGTGTTCACATCAAATCTCTGGTTGATGCCTGGAGGCTTGTTTTCAACCCTCCACTGCTTGTGGTCCCCAGGGTACCAAGGAGAACTGAACTACAGGCACAGCGACGGCTCCTTCAGTACTTTTGGATACGATGCCTCAAACACATGGTGGGTGTGGCGCTTCCCTTCTCGTCCTGGAGATGGTGCGGAGCTGGTGATTACTTTTTCTCTGCAGGTTGACTGCCTTTGTGCTGAGATCTTTTGCACTTGCTCAGAGCTACATCTTCATCGACCCAAACGTTCTCCAGAGTGCAAAGAGCTGGCTGATTGCTCAGCAGAGTTCAGGAGGCTGTTTCACGCAGCAGGGGACTCTGTACCACATGGACATGAAGGTTTGTTTCTCATCGCCACCTGATATGAAATGCTTTCTTCTCTTCTGATCTTGCTTCTTGTCTCAGGGTGGAGTCGGTGATGACGTGACCATGACTGGGTATATTGTTGCGTCACTGCTGGAGCTTGGCGTCCCCGTCACGGTAAATGAATAACTTCTAACTATAGCTTAAGTCATTGGGTTAATTTCTGTTTCTTCCTCAAAGGATCCAGTGATCGTTAATGGTTTGTCCTGCTTGAGGCCTCTTGTAGGGAATCTGGGCAACACCTACACCACGGCTCTTTTGGCCTACACCTTCAGTCTTGCTGGAGAAACCAGCACTCGCTCACAGCTGCTGGACACCCTGAGCAGCAGTGCTATTTCTGAGGGTGGGTTTGTGCCCTACAGAGTTCTATTGGTGTTGCTACGGAAGAGGCCTTAAGCTCATGTAGAAGTGGTTTCAGTCTTAGTGAGAGATTTTATCTTCAGGCAACAAACTGCACTGGTCCCAGACATCTGGCAGTGATACTCTGGCAGTGGAGATCAGCTCCTACGTGCTTCTAGCAGTCCTCACAGCGCAGCCGGTCACTGCAGCTAATCTGGGCTACGCCAACCGTATCGTCAGCTGGCTTGTGACTAAGCAGAACCCCTATGGAGGATTTTCATCAACCCAGGTGAAGCTTAAATCTGTTTCTTTGGAACATTGGCTTTATGAAATCTATACGTGACGGAGGTCTGATTCCATCCAGGACACTGTGGTAGCTCTTCATGCGTTGGCCCTGTATGCAACGAATGCCTTCAATGCACTGGGCTCCAGCTCGGTCACTGTTCAGTCTTCGATGGGTGGAGAAGCTTATAGCTTTGCTGTGAACCCTGGCAACCGGCTGCTGTATCAGGAGAAGCCTCTGAAGAACGTTCCTGGCAAATACACTGTTAATGTGAAGGGTTCCTCTTGCGTCTCAGTGCAGGTCTGAATATCGATCCCCTTTCCTCCTACGACGCTCGCCATGATGCTTGTTTTACCGGGTGCTTTGTGTTTGCAGGTCGCCTGTTTCTACAACATCCCAACCCCTACTGTCGCTCCCAGGACCCTGAGTGTGGAGGTGAAGGTTACAGGTGACTGTAAAGCAGCCGTTGTGACCCTCACATTGAACTTCACTGTCAAGTAAGTTTCACTAACATTGTTTTGCTCACTAGTAGTGTACGGCTGAAGGTCATTTTGTGAGCACTCTGACTCTCAAGCCTTTGAGAGCAGTGAAGGTGATTTGGATCCAAGTGTTTAGCTTCTGAGTATTTGTCACCACCCTCTGCAGATACTCCGGGCCAAACCCAACCACAAACATGGTGCTGGTGGATGTTAAGCTTCTCTCTGGGTTCACTGCAGACACGACTCTGGTTTGTATGAGTTGAGAACTTCGAGATGCTGTAAATGCATGTTTTTAATGAATGCTGTTTCCGCAGCTTGGATCTCCACCGAATTCTTTTGCTCCATTAGTGCAGCGGGTGGATTCTGAAGATGATCATGTGCTGGTTTATCTTGAAAAGGTAGAGATGAATTACTGGCTTCTATTTCTGGAGCACTGAACACAAATCATCTCTCATTATTATGTCTCAGGTTCCTAAAGGGGTTGCCATGAGCTACAGCATGCAGCTGAAACAGGCTGTAGTGGTTCAGAAGCTCAAACCAGCTGTTGTCAACGTCTACGACTATTACAAGACCAGTATGACTCTTATTTTATTATCTGATTGCTAGTTTGCAACAACTTTATCAATCCTTTTTTTTTCTTCCCCCCCCCCCTCCTCAACCGACAGGTGATTCTTTTGAGGCGACATATTCATCACCCTGCCCATGATTGCATGTCTTCTGTCAAATAAAGTTCTTTAATGAATCATTGGATGAGCTTATTTGATATTCAGACAAGAATGCACTTGTATCTTTGTACAAACATGCACTGTAATTGAGTAGTTTCTTAGAAATTAATTTGGGGAGTAGATGTAACAATAAAACTGACATAACATATTTAATATATATAAATATATATATATTTTTTTTTAAATAGTGATTGACAATTATGTTTGATCAATACATCCACAGAACATTGCGCATATACTCTTTGCGCTATATTATCATGCACTCTGATTCTGGTGTAATACTCCCTACTCTAGTAGCTTCAGAAGAGGAATTTTTAACTCTTCAAGTAGTAACTACAGTAGTTACTTTTATTAGCTGAATTCTCCAGTAAATGCATTGTAATGAAAATTTAAATAAGGGGTATCACTCATTTGAGCGCATGGGCTGTAAGGTGCACAATTTGAGCTTCTGGGGAGATGGACTATACAAATCATGCTGAATAATCACTGATCGCCATAATTGATTTATTACATACATCTTATTTTTCATATTAAGTTTATTTTTCTTTTTTTCACCAAAGAACCAGAATCTGAAAGTAAATATTTGGAACAAGTAATTCCACAAATGTTTTGAAAATCAGTCAAATTGGGGGAAAAAAAAAACACTCAATGTATAATGTGCCTCAGAATACAAGAAAATTCCTTTCACTTCATATTGAAACTCTTAATATCGAGCAACCAGTTTAATTACGAAACAATGGAATACCTCTCTTTTAATGTTTTTTAAAGGAATTAAGCAATATTAAACTGCCATTTTAAATGAACATATCATAAAATATACAATTCAACTGGTTCCCGTTTTAAAAAATGGCAAACTTTCAAAGCGATGGTTTTGCCTCCTGCCTAACGAATCATTGTTTCGTCCAAGGTGTATAGAGATGGCCAACGGCCGAGCTGCTCACTGCACCTATTCTTCTGTGAGAAAAAATAGAACTGTCATATTAACACACTGCTGCGAGGCGGAGACACGCAAGGCTAAATACTTGGTTAACAACTAGGGGTGTAACAGTTCACGGTATGTATTGAACCGTTTCGGTACGGCCTGTTCGGTTCGGGACACTTGCGTACGGTTTCGGTATTCGGTATTTTTATTAAATAAATGTATTATCAGCGCGATATTAAGCGCAGCGCAACAATGTTCCTAGGCAAGTTTCCGCACGGACGCTATTGACTGACGAGCACGAGCACGAGAATCATATCAAAAGCGAAGGAGAAGCCAGAGCTTGAAGACCCTCTCACCTCACTGCGGTCTCGTGTTTGAGAACACTCTGGCTTCTCTGTTAAAATACATAACGGGGATAGACGAGTGGATAGATGTAAGGTTGTATGCCGACATTGTTCCACGGAGATCGGGTAGGCAAAATATCTAACATTTTTCTACTGCTGGAGATATTATAACCAGATATATGCTCTCTTCAGAAAATGTGGATAGGTAATCTATCCTAACTAGTTGCAGTATTTCATTTTTTTATAAAAAAAAAAGTGTTTTTCTTAATAAAGAGTGCAATTTATTTAAAATATCACCCAAATGTGTCACTTTTATTTATTTTATGCAAGAATTCTACTGTGTATTGGCAGCTTTTCAAAATAAAGATTATGTAAGTTCTTATTGTTTTGTACCGAACCGAATGAACCGAACCGAACTCTCCAAGACACTGTACCGAACCGAATACGATTTTAGCGTACCGTTACACCCCTATTAACAACTTATCAGCAAAGCAATTAATTTGCAATATATTATTAAAATTTTGCTTTTATTAAAATTTGTAATACGCTTGTACTGCTATTCACAGTGACATCCCTCCTCTCTCTACATCTCTCTCTCCAAAATCATCCAGCGGGCTTGAGTTGTGGCCCACCGGCCGTATGCTTGACACCCCTGATCTAAAGTGTTCTATATCACCAAATGCAATATATACCCAAGCTGAGCTCAACAGGAAATTTCTGGCAGAAATATGGCAGAACCAACTATGCCATAATAATTCTGTGTAGGTGATCCAAATGGGTGTCTTAAGAGGAAATGTTTTGTTGACTTAAAAAAAAAATTCACTAAATGTGTGGGGATAAAAGCCAAGATCAAGGTTAAATAGGTTAAATAAATATTTTTACGTTTTTGATTTTGACAGTCAACAATATTTACTACAATTATGAAACTAGTTATTGTATGCATCCATAGGAAAAAAATAAGTAAGGCACAGATTATAGAAATGTGTTCAAGATCAGAGTTTAACATGTTCAACACGTGAACCACAATTACATTTTAAACATTTATTAACAAAAAATGAACACAAAATAATAGGTTTATATAAACATGATTAGAGATTTGTGACATTCGAGCACACAGAGAGGTGTGGACTCATTAGTTTGTTGACTTGAGACTTGACATACTTGAACCCCAATGACTCGCAACTTGACCCCTTTGGCTCAGACAGACTTGAATAATAATAATGAATTCACATTTGACTTTTGCTCTGTGTGAGATCGCGTCTCACATGCTTCTGTGTTCGAGAAAGCGAAAGCATGTGCAATCAGCCAATAAAACGGAAAAGCTTCTTTAAGATCCATGTGATGTTTTAAATCATCTCTTTTATATTTGTTCAGAAAATCTTATTGATGTATCCTTTATTACTAAGCATCTTAGTTAAGAAGAGCCTTTATTCCAGCGGATGTTGAAGTTTTTTCATATAAGACTTTTATTTTGACAGAGCCATTAGTTTACATCACTTCCTGTTTAAACCCATGCAATCTTTTCGGCTCTTCCCGCAAGCATAACAAACCCGTTGTGAGATGTTCTGAACTTAATCCACCGTCATCCACTATCATCATCATAGAGGCAATGCTGTAAGTTTATCCAGCTAACTTTAAGGATGACGAAGGAATAATAAAATGTGTGTTTGTTATTGGGTTACGGTAGTTTGGAGAGGTTTATATATTTAAAGTTATATGTTGAAGTGTAATGATATGCTCACAATACGATGAAGCTGTATTGATAACTGCATATAGGAACATGTGAAGTTACATATTTAATGTATTTTGTAATGTTTGTTGCAGTTTTCACCAAAAGTTAATGAAGAAGTGCGGAAGTAAATGGTGAACCTTACGACGACTCTGTCTTCATTCAACAAGGTTTAACTTGGTGTTTAGTCGGTAGTTTGACACACTGAACGAGAACACTACAGTGAAAAAGCAATTATTTGATGTTTGAAAGTGAGCAACATGGCATCAAGTCACAGATCATCTGCAGGCAGCATTAGAAGCGCTAAAAGCTCAGCGTCATCAGCAAGTGCGGCGCATGCCAGAGCCAGAGCTGAAGCTGCAAAAGTAAGAGCATCATATGCTGGTGATGAAGCAAAACTTAAGATGGAAAAAGCTGCAAAAGAAGCAGAGAGAAAAACAAGAGAAGTACAAAATCAACTGGAAGTAATCCGGATAGACACCGAATTAGAAGTATTGACACTAAAAAGAGAAGCAGATGCAGCTATTGTGGAGGCTCAGGTTTTAGAGGAGGCTGCAGCAATGGATTCTGTGGTTGATGACAGAACAGATAAATCCGAAAATGTAAAAATTCAGCGAACAAAGAAATATGTTCAGTCACAGATTGAGCTCCAGAAATCATCTTCAAGTTCCTCCTTCAATGATCCACAAGCAGAACCATCCAGGCAGGCAGAGTCACAAGATAGCCTTGTAACATGGGACCCTCCATCAAACCCTTCAGTACCACAACCTGTTCCTGAAAGACTAAGCTTAAAAAGAGAAGATAACACTGGTTTGCAAATACCAAATGTAACTAAGCAAATTAAATCAGAAAGAAGATTTAAAGCTGAAAAAACCAATCCCATCTTGAATGTAGATGCTCTGTCATATGTGCCCCCATATGATACCTCTGCCTTCATGCTGCTCCAGGCTGCACCGTTAGCACAGTACTTGGCACGGCGAGACCTTGTCACATCTATCCTTTACCAGTTTGACGACAAGCCAGAAAATTTCCGAGCATGGCAGTCATCATTCAATAACGCAGCTGCGGATGTCAATCTTACGGCTAGCCAGGAGCTAGACCTCATGATTAAGTGGCTTGGAAAAGAATCTGGTGAACAGGTGAGGCGTGTCCGCTCCGTCTACGTAAACAATATTAATCTGGCCCTGAAAAAGGCATGGGAAAGATTACACAACTGCTACGCCGCTCCGGAAATAATAGAAAAGTCGCTTTTTCAACGACTGGAAAGTTTTCCCAGGATTTCGGCCAAAGACAACACCAAATTACGTGAACTTGGAGATCTCCTCATGGAGATCCAAGGAGCTAAAGAGGATGGATACCTAACTGGCTTGTCATATTTGGACACATCGCGTGGAATTGCACCGATTTTGGATAAACTTCCATATGGACTGCAGGAAAAATGGATGTCTTCGGGATCATTGTACAAAGAAGAAAACAACGGATGCTTTCCCCCCTTTGTCTTTTTCTGCAACTTCATCTGTCATGAAGCGAAAAAGAGAAATGATCCTAGTTTTATGTTTCAAGGCATAACACCAACCACGAAACCCGACAAATACCTTGTAAAGAATTTCATTGCCAACAAACCCATCACAGTCCATAAAACAGATGTCTCTTCGGCCAGTATAGATCTCAATAAGAACTGCCCTCTGCATGACAAGCCACACCCTCTGAAAAGATGCAGAACATTTAGGAAAAGGCCCATTGGTGACAAAAAGTCCTTCCTCATGGAGAGACGTATATGTTTCAAATGTTGTTCCTCAACCTCCCACCTTGCTAGAGACTGCAAAATGTCTGTGAAATGCTCTGAATGTGGGAGCATCAATCATGATGCAGCCATGCATCCTGAACCGTTACCTCAAAATGCCAAGATCTCTCTACCACCGCAAGAGAACGGCAGGGAGGAAGAAGAGTCTAACATATGTGAAGTTAGCACAAGTTGCACGGAGGTTTGCGGTTCAGGTCAATGGGGTCGCTCATGCTCCAAGATATGTCTTGCTAAGATTTTCCACAAAAGTGACAAGATGAAAACCATCAAAGCTTATGTAATTATTGATGACCAGAGCAACCGATCTCTGGCCCGACCAGAGTTTTTTGATCAGTTTTATGTGGACAGTGAGCCATCCCCCTACCACCTTACGACTTGCTCTGGAACAGTGAAGACATATGCCAAGCAGGCAGAAGGGTTCCAAATTGAGTCATTGGATGGTAAAACTCTAATTTCTCTGCCACCTCTCCTGGAGTGTCAATCCTTTCCAAACAATTGGGCTGAAATCCCAACCCCGGACGCAGTACTGCACCAACCACATCTCCAGCACATTTCTCAGTGTATTCCTGAATTGGACCCAAAAGCAGAAATACTTCTGTTGCTTGGTAGAGATGTACTTAGAGTACATAAAGTCAGAGAACAGGTCAATGGACCACACAATGCCCCCTTTGCCCAGCGTCTGGATTTGGGCTGGACAGTGATTGGTGAGGTCTGCTTAGGCAGAGCACATAAGCCCACAGTCAATACGTTCAAGACTAGCATATGGCAGTCCAACCGCCATTCAATCTTTGAACCCTGCTCCAGCTCGATGTGCATAAAAGAAACAGAACAAGACTTCAACAGGCCTGGCAATTCACCAGAGAAGATGTTAGGACACTCGGTCTTCAGTTGCACAGATAATGACAATAAACTCGCTCTATCAAGGGTAGATGCACTGTTTCTGAAGATCATGGACACAAATGTATACAGGGATAACACCAACAATTGGGTTGCACCACTCCCATTTAAAGAACCACGTCAGCGCCTCACAAACAACAAAGAGCAGGCTGCTAAACGCTTTACCTCTCTTCAGCAAACATTGAAAAGGAAGCCTGCAATGCAAGAACAATATTTAGCATTCATGGGGAAAATATTAGCCAATGGTCATGCTGAGGTGGCTCCACCTTTGAACCAGAATGAAGAATGCTGGTACTTACCATCTTTCGGCGTCTACCATCCACAAAAGCCAAACCAAATCAGGGTTGTGTTTGACTCCAGCGCCAAATATTGTGGAATCTCTCTCAATGATGTGCTCCTTACAGGACCCGACCTTAACAACTCTCTGCTTGGTGTTCTTCTCCACTTTCGGAAGGAAAGAGTTGCTATCCTTGCAGACGTTCAACAAATGTTCCATTGTTTTTTAGTGCATGAAGACCACCGCAACTTCCTTCGCTTTTTATGGCACAAGAACAATGATCTCAGAGAGCCTGTTATAGAGTACCGGATGAAAGTCCACGTCTTTGGCAACACACCATCACCTGCTGTTGCCATCTACGGGCTGCGGAGGGCCATCAGAGAAAATGCTCAGAAACATGGTAATGATACAGTACAGTTTGTTGAAAGACACTTTTATATGGATGATGGTTTAATATCTGTCCCCTCGGAAGCAGAAGCCATCAACCTGCTCCAACGAACACAGAATTCACTCGCAGAATCAAACCTTCGATTGCATAAGTTTGTGTCAAATTCCAAGACAGTCACTGAAGCGTTTTCCCCTGATGACTGTGCTGCAGTAGCCAAAGAATTAGATCTAAGTGGAGAAGTACCCACACAAAGAAGCTTGGGACTACTATGGGAAATCCAAACAGACACATTCACCTACGCCGTATCAAACATAAGAAAACCATATACTTGCCGTGGAATTCTTTCTACGGTGAACAGTGTCTTCGACCCCCTGGGCTTGCTGGCACCCGTCACGATCCAAGGAAGAGCTCTTCTCAGGGAACTTAACACTCAGCTGTCTGACTGGGATACGCCACTCCCAGACGACAAGTTCAAAAGCTGGGAGACTTGGAGAGACTCCCTCCAAGATTTAAAAGAAGTTCATGTTCCACGGGTGTATACATCTTCCTCATTGGGAGCAGTGCGCACAGAATTGCATGTCTTTTCAGACGCCTCAAACAAAGCTATTGGCACCGTGGCTTACCTAAAGACTGTTCAGGAAGGTGGAAAAGCCGAAGTGGGATTTGTAATGGGCAAGGCTAAGCTAGCTCCTCAGTCAGAGCCAACCATCCCTAGGCTTGAGCTCTGTGGTGCTGTTCTCGCAGTTGAGATGGCAGATCTTATCCAGGATGAGCTGGATCTTAAGTTTGATGCTGTCCAGTTCTACACAGACAGCAAAGTCGTCCTTGGGTATATTTGTAATGAGACAAAGCGTTTTTATACATATGTCCATAATAGAGTCCAACGAATACGCCAGTCTTCCAGAGCAGTGGAATTATGTGTGCACAGAGGAGAACCCTGCAGACCACGCATCAAGATCTTTACCAGCATCCCGCCTTTCACAAACATCTTGGTTCACTGGTCCCTCCTTCCTGCATAAGACAACAAAAACTACTAAAAGGTTTGAGCTCATCGAGCCTGAGAAAGACTCTGAAATCCGCCAACAAGTGCAGACATGTGCTACTCGCACTGAAGAAGCAATGCTGAATGCTGATCGTTTCAACCGCTTCTCCACCTTTGCTTCTATTGTTAGAGGACTTGCCTTCCTCATCCACATAGCACGATCCCACAAACGGTCAGGCCCCGAAAGCAACTGCAAGGGCTGGCACAGATGCCATCTGCCTCGCACTGCTAATGAAATGTCTCAAGCAAGAGATCTTGTATTGAAAGCGGTGCAGAAGACAGCCTTTCCAAAGGAGTTATCAGCGTTGCAATCCAACCAAACTGTAGCTAAAGACAGCCCCTTACAAAAACTTAGTCCAATTCTGGATGGTAAGCTTGTGTGTGTCGGAGGGAGGCTCAGTAATTCTGATCTGACTTCTGTAGAAAAGAACCCAATAATCCTTCCTAAGGACAACCACGTCTCTCTGCTACTCACACGACATCACCATGTTCAGGTGAAACATCAAGGAGGCCATCTGACGGAAGGGGCAATCAGGGCAGCAGGCCTATGGATTCTGGGAGGAAGAACACTGATTAATTCAGTTCTCCACAAGTGTGTGACCTGTCGCAGGCTGCGGAGGAAACTAGAGGAACAGTGCATGGCTGACCTACCCCTGAGTGCCTTAAAGCTTGTTCTCCATTTACATATGTGGGACTTGATGTCTTTGGGCCCTGGTGTGTCACAGCTAGGTGCACCAGAGGCGGGCAAGCGGAGAGTAAACGATGGGCCATTATGTTTAGCTGTCTTAGTTCAAGAGCTGTGCACATCGAAGTGATAGAATCGATGGACTCTTCCAGCTGCGTAAATGCTCTTAGACGCTTCTTTGCACTCAGAGGCCCAGCAAAGCAACTCCATTCCGATTGTGGAACTAACTTTATTGGAGCATGTAAAGAGCTTGGCATGGATAAAACTGTACAAAACTACCTGAGTGAACAAGGATGCTGCTGGAAATTTAACCCACCACGTGCATCCCACATGGGAGGTTGCTGGGAGCGTATGATTGGCGTTGCTAGGAGAATTCTTGATTCTATGTTACTACAACAAAAGTGTCATCTGACTCACGAAGTGCTTTGCACATTTATGGCAGAAGTCACCGCCATTTTGAATGCACGGCCACTCTTACCTGTATCAGCAGACCCACAGCAGCCTTTTATCCTCTCACCATCAATGATCCTTACACAGAAGTCAGGAGTTCCCCCTCCTCCTGGAGACTTTTACGACAAGGACCTTTACACAAACCAGTGGAAACGGGTGCAGGTTCTTGCAAACCAGTTTTGGAGTAGATGGAGCCGAGAATACTTACCCACTCTGCAAAGCAGACAAAAATGGACAACACCACGTAGGAATTTTCAAATTGGAGACTTAGTCCTGCTCCGAGACATACAAACTGTTCGAAACTGTTGGCCAATGGCTAGAATTACTGCCACGTTTCCGGGGGAAGATGGCCTTGTACGGAAGGTTGAAGTGAAAACAACCGATCAAGGCACCCCAAAAACTTTTCAGAGACCTGTCACAGAAGTTGTTCTACTTCTGCCTAAAGACTGATGTTTAGATTCTCAACAGTCATAGTGACCTCACAGAGGCCAGACGGGGAGTGTGATGTTTTAAATCTCTTTTATATTTGTTCAGAAAATCTTATTGATGTATCCTTTATTATTAAGCATCTTAGTTAAGAAGAGCCTTTATTCCAGCGGATGTTGAAGTTTTTTCATATAAGACTTTTATTTTGACAGAGCCATTAGTTTACATCACTTCCTGTTTAAACCCATGCAATCTTTTCGGCTCTTCCCGCAAGCATAACAAACCCGTTGTGAGATGTTCTGAACTTAATCCATCGTCATCCACTATCATCATCATAGAGGCAATGCTGTAAGTTTATCCAGCTAACTTTAAGGATGACGAAGGAATAATAAAATGTGTGTTTGTTATTGGGTTACGGTAGTTTGGAGAGGTTTATATATTTAAAGTTATATGTTGAAGTGTAATGATATGCTCACAATAAGATGAAGCTGTATTGATAACTGCATATAGGAACATATTTGAAGTTACATATTTAATGTATTTTGTAATGTTTGTTGCAGTTTTCACCAAAAGTTAATGAAGAAGTGCGGAAGTAAATGGTGAACCTTACAACGACTCTGTCTTCATTCAACAAGGTTTAACTTGGTGTTTAGTCGGTAGTTTGACACACTGAACGAGAACACTACAATCCAAGTTCATCTATTGGTCGCTAGCAGTATTTCTGACGTCAAAGTGGCGCGAAAGAACACAAGACTCCATGTAATTTATGATGGTTATGTAATCAAGAAGTAATATTATCAATTACACACCACTTATACAAAAAGCCATGAATCCCTCCCCTTGTGCTGAATATAGTCTTCATAACTTTTTTTTACTTCACTGAAGATATCCAAAAGTTCTGTGTAATTAGCCAAAAGAGCTTAAAGAATACCAGTTACAGGACAGGGTGCAAAAATGCCCCTGGATGTTTAGGACATGGTGGCATATCATGATCATTTACGCCCAGCGTACAACACGTCCAAGGATTTATGCACACGTTGTGTTTTTTAAGGAAAATAAAGTTTGCCAAAGTAGCCTGCTTGGAAGCAAGTGGCACAATTTCCATCTTGAACCAAAATTTGTTGTGCTTCACGAATCTGGCCTCAATGGGTTTTATGAGGAAACTGGAACATGGGTCTTGAGAACATTTTCATGAATTGTTCAGGTTAAAGTCTTTGATTTGGTGCGATTTGAGGGTTTTACAAACAGTGGGTAGATCTTGGATTACTGTAGATTTTTATGAATTTTCTTTTAATGCTTAAATTTTAGGCATTTTAATATTTTTTTTAAGATTTTTGAGGGTAACAACCATTTACACATTGGGCAGGAGTTTTTTTTTTTATCCAAACCCACTAACATTTCAAGGAATGAACACATTTCATTGGTTCTTGCTTTTTCTGGGGTTTGAACCAACAACCTTTGTTTTGCAAGTGCCTTAAGTGAGTCGAAAAACGGCATGACACCGGCTCTCAGAAACAACAGTATAAGTGGATGAAAAAAAATGGAAAACCCGAGAAAAATCAATAATTGTTTCTTCAATCCTTAAATTTACACATTGTTAATGTAATAAATGATAATAAAACAGAATAAAACATATGCAAAATATGTAATATGTACACAAATGTGAAACCTTACTTGTGTGAAGCGATGTGTTGGAGGAGGTGGAACATTACGGCACCAATCATGAAAGTTATTCCATGTATGAAAGAGATATTTCACGAATTACTAACACCAACACGGGTTCAATCACAAGCGCAGACAGATGGAGAGAGCGCTTCTGAGAACGTGGCACGGGGGTTTCTCTAACTTGCGCTTCTCTAACTTTTTTTTTTTACGACACCTTGACTCTAAAATTTGTTTTGTACATTATTAGTAATCTATATATAATGTTTCGCTGTGTTGTTGAGGTGTTTTGAAGTGCATTAGACCCTTTTTGCACAGGGAGATAGGAGCAGAAGAACCTGGAAGCGCAGCGTGACGTCATGACGTCAAGCGGAAAATACAGCAGTACTGCTTGTAGTTGTTCGTATCTCAAATTTTTCTTCGGATCTCGAAGCAAAAAATTTCCCGCGAGACCTTTCGTATCTCGAACATTTCGTAACTCGAAGCATTCGTATCTCGGGGGTACCATTGTATTGTCACGTAACAAAAAGGTTTGTTGGGTAAGCATTCACTATCAAGTGAATACGCATAATACATTGTCAAGTTTATTCCGTTTTGAAAAACAAATGCGTTTATGTTAATCGTCCTGAAGTTAAAATCAAACGCATGTTGTTTGGTTACGTATGTGCAAAACAACCCTGTCGTAGCATCCTGTCAACCGTTGGTTCAAACAAAACTCTAAGCAGAGGTCGTAAAGCCTCAATCACGACAATGACACTTAAGATCTTTTCAATTGGGTACAAAAATTACGGCTTTCCTAGTCAAGTCCAAACAATAGAATCAAACACAGCTGAGGGTGTGGAACTATCTCAAGATGATCAGAAGAAACCGACAGCGCCTGTGTTAAATATATGAGTCACAGCATACTTAGGATCATATGATATTTCAGATGTTCTTGTTTTGTTTTATAAATCTGCAAAAAATTATGAGAAGTGTTCTGTGACCCCGAAATGGAATAAGTGTTTTGGAAAATGAATGAATGAATGACTTGAAATGAAAGTTTAGCAACTTTTGACTTGCCCTGTCGTGACTTGTGACTACTTGACTTGTAAAGTAGTGACCTAGTCCCACCTCTGGGTGATTGTGAAAAACAAAGCCATAATTTCCAAATTCAGAATGTTTTTGTTCTTGGCATTTTTAAAATAAGGAAGATCAATTCCAGTGCGTTTACACTCTAGTTTGCTTAATCCTTAGTTAATTATTTATGTGTGTGTGTGCGTGTGTGTGTCCGTACCAGTGTGCTTGCGTGTGTGTGTGTGTGCGTACCTGTACGCGTGTGCGTGCATGTGCGTGCGTGTACGTGTGTGTGTGTATCAATGTCTTTTTGGACGAAAAGCCTATAGACAATGTCACAATGTGAAATTGACCTTTAATTTATGAAATGTATTTAATAAGTTAAATACACTATTTTTAATAATTAAAGAGTTAAATTAACTTATTAGAAGACAATTATAAGCAACTAAATATTAATTGTTGGACTTTTTGTGTCCAGAAGCGTGTTCAAAATGATCAGGAGATATGTTGAAATGAACATGAGAACTGCAATTTTTTTTGTCTTTCTTTCTCTTGTGATTTTTCCCATCTCTGTTACACTTATGTACTGTAACTGTAGGTCATGCACTGAAGTTTAAGTTGGATGTTTGTTTTAATTCTTAAAAAAAAAGATTTGCATATAAGCCACATTGGTGGTGGGTAGGAAGCCGTCAGCGCAAAATGTTTCGTCAAACTGCCCCAGGGCAGCTGAGGGCATCACCCATTGGTTTCTGGGAAAGTTAAATGAAACTCAAAGTGAGTATCACCAGCAAACTCCTTCGTGAAAGTGCGTCACTTCCTGGTAATTAAAAACGAGCAAAAGATCCAGCGGCAGGACGTGACTGTAGAAACCACACATATAACGGTCTAAGACAACACACACCAAAAAACAACTGGCAGTAAAATTTTAAAACAAAAAACACAAGGAGTAGTCAAGTTTATCAAATGAAACGAGCTGGAATGAACTACAACAGAAGATGACACCTTGACATGACTGCCCAAAAGAACTGGTAATAATACACACCCTTAAATTATGCACAATTTTAAAGCTTAATTAACCTTAAACCAGCAAATTAAAAGAAGAGTACCGTGATTGCAGTTCAGTCACTTTCATTTAGGCTTCAAGAAGGAAAGCCGAATGTTGCCACTCGGGGCTACCAATATAGCTTTTCACAACCAGTGTGTGAATGTGGAATGAATGAATAATGCTCTGAAAATTATAAAGCATCTTTGAGCAACTGGAAAAGCGCTATATGAAATGAAAACATTAATATTAATATAAACCATTGCATTTATGAGAAAAAGAACTATTAAATAGCTGATTACTGCAGCGACTACTAGGCACAAGAGGGTTAATATGAAAACATAGATACCATTTTAACTGATTAAGTGTAATATTTGAATCAATAGTAAATAAGAGCACACTAATTGTATTTCACAATGATATCTCACAATAAGAGTGACGTGAGAGACTTTATCAGTGGCTCTTTCGGTTCACAATCATCTGCATCAGTTTTCTCTTAAGCACGTTATCCACATCCAGAAAACACGCCATGTTTAAACTGTTTAAAAGATGCGCCTGTGCAGCGCTCTATGTATGACGTCACTCGCTTACGTCATGCGCTTACAGACGAGTTTCTGATTGAGCTTCCGTTTGTTTGTGACTGTCAGAGTAAAGTGCCTCCGAAGCTCACCAGAAATTTCGCTTTTACTCGGACACTTTCTCGGTTTTTGCTATGGCAGTAGAGGAAGAAATACCTGCGGCCCGCTGCGTTTCGCCATCAGGACGCTAACGGATCTGCAGGGCTCCGAATCCTCGGGGTCTCTCCCGGACTCAAATTCTCGAGAGATGGAGACTTCACCCACCGAGAGCCCCCCTCTTGACAACACAACTGGTGAGAGAACGGTGAAAAACTAAACCCCATAGATTAAAACTGGAATAAACAACATCGTTTGGGTTTTGGGAAATACGTCTCGTAGTTTGGCGGTTGAGCGTTTATTTAGCTAAAACTGAAAGAATTCACATGTAACTAGACCAGCACAAAACTTCTGAATGTTTACTCATTGCCTTGAAACAACAGTACGAATGAAACATTTAATGAATTAAATTACTTGAAAATGTTAGAAACGGCTTCAAATAATTTCTTTCTGAACTGACCTTTGTGTTGATCAGACCAGGCTGCTGTAGTCTATCTATGCATTAATGTCTTCTGTGATTATATATATATCCTCAGAAAGTTGTTTTAATATTTTAATATTATGATATAATTGCAGGCTGAGTTTAACCATATTCCAAGACCAAACACTGAGTTTGAGTCCAAAAGCGGTCGTGATGAACTTAAACCAGACTTGCTGCCAGTCAATATTTGATTAACTTTCAACCCATTTTTATGAATTAAATATGTGTTCAAAGGATATATATGTGTAATATTTATAAAAGTTTGCTCTTGGAGATTCATAATTACAAAGTCAGATTTTTTAATGTAACAAATTAGTTTAAAACACATGATTTACATAGCATCATCTTTATTAGTAACATGTCTAACATAAACCATTGGTCAACAAGGTTTAAAGATATGTACTACTTATTCTAGGTAACTATATTTGCTGAATATCTTAATCAAAAAGATATTGGAACTAAACAAATTTACAAAGAAAACACATGGTCACATGTTTCTGTTGGCTGATTATGAAAGCTTATGTGTAGCAAAATTCAAATTCTAAATGCCATATGGCCTTCACTTACATTGGTAAAATGTAAATGAAAGTAATTATATAATTTACACTTGCCTTTTACAAATATACTTTAGGTATTGAAATGGCATAAACATTTTGGTGCTTTATTAGTTGCTAAATTCAAATGTACCTCCCAAAGTATTATAACATGTCCCTGTAAAGGTTGATTCGTTGTTGTTATTATTAGTATTATTATGTTACAATATATATCTGACCATGATTTAAACAGCATTGCTTTTATAACTGGGGTAGTTCACATTAATTCTTTTATTATTTACTTGTTATTTCAAACTCAAACACAGTTTTTGGTATGTTATATTGATAAAATAAGTAAGCTAGCCCCTTAACCTTGCGACTATAATATGTAAATCTGTCTACATATTATACATGTTTATACAATATTTTTTTGCAATATAATTTGAATCCGTATGAACGCCATTTTTTGCATTTACATTTGGAAATTGCGACACATTAGCTTTCATACTATATATTTTTTTTTTTTTTTTTTTTTTTCCCTTGTCCTGTCCTGCTCAAAAGCCATCACATGGGGGAGTACATGCCTTGCTGAGTTGGACAGTTTTGCTTTCTCCAGAGGAGTAAAACACCTGGTGTGGTGTTTTCTCCTCTGGATTGGAAATTTGAATGTATTTATTAAATATTTATTAGTTGTGGTTCCCGCGAGTACGTTTATAATAGTTGTGTCAGGACAAGACAGTGCCGAACCAAAAGGGGGAGTGGACAAAGGATTGGGGAAGGGTGAAGGTACACAAGTGAAAATGAAAGAAAGGAAGAGGAAAAGACGAAGAGAGGAAAATAATAATAATAATAATAATAATAATAATAATAATTTAGAAGTGAAGAAAAAAAGAATTGCAAATGAATAAAAAATAAAATAAATAAATACCTACCTGAACATGACGCATAAGTCCTAGTTACAGTTCATTTTGTCCATGTCCGTTTGTTATAGTTCATGTAAAACAGTTATTGCAGTTTGTATATCCAGGCACACATACACACATGTTTAAATATACATACATACACAGCCAATATCTTAAGTGAGGTGATAATAATGTTGTATGCTTTAAAAAGCAACTCAGCTACATGGGAGGAAAAATACATAACTTACCAAAGATCACAAACAGTGAGTTGGGCGAACCACACATATCTAACAAACAAAAAATTGCAGCACACGGTGCCCAGGGACAGCAGACCCAACCCACCAGTGGCCGACCAACTTCCCACGAATCACCCTCCCTCCTCTATGTCCGAGTGCGCTGCGAGGTCCGACACAGAACCGGCTCTGCAATCAGACCGAAGTAACCCGGTGGATCGTTCCACCCCCCGTGGGCCGACATGACCGGGGCCCCGGGCTCCCGAGCCAGAGCATCCCACCCCACCCCACGAGAACCGCCAGCACCCCCAGAGAGAAGCGCCCCGCGCCCGGATGCGAGAGAGCAGGGACGCGCCCGCCACAGCGGGGGGGCAGCCCACCCGACAGCGGCCAGGCCGGCCCCCCCGACAGCACAGGGAGGCCCCAGCAGACCCCACCCGCGACCACCACCACCCGCACAGCCGCGGCCCCACCAGGGAGGCGGGGGGGGCGAGGAGGGGGAGGAGACCAGGAGACCAGAAGAGGGCAGAGAGGGAGACCGCACCAGGCGCAGCGGAGCCACCCCCCCAGCCACAACCCGACCCCGCACCCACCACGACCAGCAGCCTCAGACCCCTCCCCCCTCCCCCAGTCATCCATCCATACATCAATCATTCCATCCATACGCCCATTCATACTCGAAGGGCGGTCAGTCAACGTCCAGTGGACCCGCGCCCACCGGGGATCCCACGAGCCCGTGCTGACGGAGGGCATATACCCACCCCGGACGGGAGACAGAGACGGCCGCCCACCCACTGCCCATCATCTGCCCCCAGTTGGAGTGTAGTGTATGTGTTTGTGTATATGTTGAAGAGATAAGTTGCATTAAAACTGGGGAGTGATGTCCTGGAGCGTCACCGTTGGTTGACAGCTGACGTCCAGGCACCATACTATATTTTTAACTTTATAAAAAGCCGCAGATTCTGTGATTTCTTGGTTATGAAATGGCTTTGGAAGATGCTTCTGCTATGACAGCTGCTGGGTAACTGCTCTTGTGCTATTTTTATCTCTTCACTTTGAGCATTGTTCCGTATCGTCTTGGTGACTTTAAAAGAGTTGACTCTATATGTGACCTCTCTTAGCCAATCGAAACAGATTTAGTCAAAGTACGTTTATTATCAATTCTACCACATGTGAGGTACACAGAGAATCGAAATTACTTTAGTCTCAAACTTTCGGTGCTACACAATAAATAAATTAGAAAACAAAGTGCAAACTTCAATGTTGCAATGTGCAAATACATCTGGTGCAGATACTGTCTGAGGTCAGAGTGAGTGAGAGGGGGGTGCAGGGAGGGAAATGGAGGAAGAGCTGGGAGAGTGTTGAGCTTCCTGATGGCCTGGTGAATGAAGCTGTCCTTCAGTCGGCTGGTTCTGGCCCGGAGAGTCCGCAGCCTCCTCCCCGATGGCAGCAGGCTGGAGAGACTGTGTGATGGGTGGATGGGGTCTCTCACAATGCTGAGGATTTTGTGAGTTAGACGGGTGCTGTAAATGTCCTGAAGTGAAGGGAGAGAGACACCAACACTATTCTCAGCTGCTCTCACTACACTTTGAAGGGTCTTGCGGCCAGATGCGGCGCAGTCTCCGTACCACACAGTGATGCAGCTGGTCAGGATGCTTTCAATGCTGCCTCTGTAGAAGGTGTACCTGATTGAGGCTGGGGCTCTGGCTCTTTGCAGTTTACGGAAGAGGTAGAGGCACTGCTTTGCTTTCTTGGCGAGTGATGTGATGTTGCCAGTCCAGGAAAGATCCTTTGACATGTGGACACCCAGGAACTTGGTGCTGTTCCCCCTCTCCACAGCAGCACTGTTGATGGTCAAGAGATCATGCTGGGTGTGTTGTCTCCTGAAGTCAGCAACGATCTCCTTGGTTTTGTCCATTCAGGAAGAGATTATTTTCGCTACACCACTCAGCCAGGCGGCTCACTTCGCCCCTGTAGTTTGACTCATCGTTGCTGTTGATGAGACCCACCACAGTTGTGTCATCCGCAAACATTACAAAGAGGTTGGAGCTGTGCATGGGTGTGCAGTCATGGGTCAACAGGGTGAGGAGGAGGGGGCTCAGCACACATCCCTGGGTGGTCCCTGTGTTCACTGTGATGGTGCTGGTTGTGTTGGTGCCGACCTGTACTGCCTGTGGTTTCCCAGTTAGGAAGTCCAACAGCCGTAAGGTGTTGATCCCCACCTGGTCCAGTTTGTGAACGAGCTGCTGGGGGATGACATTGTTGAATGCTGAACTGAAGTCGATGATGAGCATTCTCACATAAGCATTTCTGTTTTCCAAATGTGTGAGTGCTGTGTTAAGGGCAGTGGAGATGGAATAGTCAGTGAACCAGAGAGGGGGGTAGGGCAGACTTCATATGATACATGACAAGTCGTTCAAAGCATTTCATAATGACGGGAGTCAGTGCAACTGGACGTTAGTCATCGGAGCAGGAGGGAGATGACCGTTTGGGGACCGGAAGAATGTTCATGGCTTTGAAGCACCTGGGAACCACAGCTTGTCTCAGTGACATGTTGAATATGTCTGTGAAGACCTCTGTGAGTTCTCCTGCACAGTCTCTCAATACACGACCAGGTATGTTGTCAGGACCTGGGGCTTTGCGAGCATTGATCCTGCTGAGAGATCTTAGGTAGTCTGCCTTGCTGGTGGTGTAGACTTGGTTCAAAATGTTGTCTCCACGGGTGGGGAAGTTTATGTGGCGGTGAAGATTTGGGAAGATGCACTTAGGGTCTGCGTGGTGGAAGTCCCCCGCCAGGATGAGGAAGGCCTCTGGGTGGGAGGTGTAAACAGCACTAAGTAGTATGACTCGCGGTAGATAAAAGGGACGACATTTAATTTTTTTGTAGTTATTTATTCAGAACCTGCAGGACTGTGGCTTTGTTAAATTAAAGTTGGCATGGTTTCTGGGCAAGTTATTTCCACAATGAAGTTCTGCAATGTAGTTTAACAGTGACTGTTACTTTTCTAACTCAAGGAGGTTCCAGACGAGGCAGGAGAGGAATCTGTGCCTTCTTCAGGAGAGCAAGGAAGATCTTCAGGAGATCAGGAGAGCCTGTTCCTGCTCCTCAAGCAGAATCTGAGCCTGTCCCAGGACCATCTGGGCTCCAGGGTTCAGTGAACGCAGTGGCAGATCCGGCTCCAGACACTGCAGTTCCTGAAGATAAAGCTAGCAGAGGTGAGAGTTCTTGTCTGCTTGTCTTTTTTTAAGGATTTTGCTCTAATTCTGCAGCTGAAAAATAACTGAAAACAACTTCAAATTGTGTTTCAAAAATATATTTTTGGTTTTATTCTAAATATTTATGTTTTTTTTATTCAAGGAGGTTCCAGACGAGGCAGGAGACGAGTCTGTGCTTTCTTCAGGAGAGTAAGAATGTTCTTCAGGAGATCACGAGAGCCTGTTCCTGCTCCTCAAGCAGAAGCTGAGCCTGTCCCAGGACCATCTGGGCTCCAGGGTTCAGTGAACGCAGACCCTGATGAAGAAGCTATCAGCATTATGCTCAGGAAACCGAAGAACGACTTCAGGAGATCAGGAGATCCTGTTGCTGCTCCTGCTCCTGTTCTTGCTCCTGCTCCTACTCCTGCTTCTGCTCCTGCTCCTGTTGCTCAACCAGAACCTGAGTCTGTCCCAGGATCATCTAGGCTTGCAGTGTTGAGATTTCTTGTTTGCTTTTTTTGATCACATGAAAATACTCTTGGTTTCATTGAGCCTTTCCTTTAACTGTACATTTACAAGTATTGCTTGACCTTGCCACCTCTTCTGTTTGCAGGAAATGTCACAGACATTTATGAATTCAAAGAACTTCTGGTTAATGGAAGCTTTGGTACGATATACATGGCAAAACACGGTTGGATGGAGGTAACTGTATCTGAAGCTTGTACTTGTAAAATGAACCTAACCTTAAAGTTAACAAGACAATACTCTGTTAATGCTGTTTCCTCTATTTCGAGGTTGCAATCAAAAGTGGCCCCAGGCCTGCGAGTGTCTCTTATATTGTTGTGGTATGTTGACAAAACATTATATATAGTTTATCAAAAAACTATTCAACTAAGCCTTACAGTACTATGGTTGGGCGATGTCAAGTTATTTGGCATTGTACAATTGCGATGGACAATGACATCTTCATCACCGGTTGGTGGGTATTAAATGTTAACCTATTTCACAATATCAAAGACGTAATTGCAAATACACAATAACCAACTTTGAAATTTTAACACTAAATAATGTTAGCTTGTTTGGTTAAAGATACAAAGATCTAGTACGTCCCTTTTTGTGGTCGTATAAAAGCACCCTATGGCACTGTGACGTGCCCTTTTGCTCTCCAGACTTAGAGCAGGAGATCGTGCACGTGTATGTTATTATCTGTTTATAATGAAATAAATTGTTGATATTACTGTGTCTTTACACCTTTCCTCAGGGTTTTTAATATTAAAGAGATTTTAATTTTCTATGACCGTTCCTTTCTACACTTAAAACTAGGAAAGCCCCGATCAGGTTTTTTCCCTATGAGTCCGAGTCATTGGATTTTGAGTGTAATGCCGATACCAAGACCCAATACATTCTGTTAAAAGTCGCTAGATGACATAATGGCCTCATTTGCTTTAAACCCACGAAAAATATGCCCTCACTCTACATTGCTTTTTTTCAATGCAAAGAACAAAGGTATTGCTTTTTATTTTCATCAAATATTATTAAAAGAGCATACATAGAGTAATTAAACAACTGTGCGCTGTTATAAAATAAAATGGGATGAAGTAAATAAAATGAAAGGTAACTTCAATTTTCTCTGCCTCCTGTGAAAATACGAGCCTAGCAACTTTTTTTTAAGTCAAAACATCGTTCCCAAGCAGCATTATGCCCATGCCCGCTTGATGCTGTGGTGGTGAAGGGGCGGGGTGATTGTTCGACTGAAGCGAAATATATAGTGTCGCAGGAGAGGGATCACACAACAAGGTTGTCAACAGAAAAGTTCCCCGGAGGGTGGATTTATTGAGAATAGTGAACGTAGTGCTCGTGTGTGGTGCAGTCTTCCAGTGCTCGGTGCTCGTGTCCTCTTTCTTTGTGGTGCTCTTCCCAATCCCAGTCGTGCTCGCGTGCTCAGTGTCCAGATGAATCGGTGCTATGGGGGACGGTGCCGTCGTCTGGTTATCACGGGCTGTCTGGGGGTAGAGAAAGAGAGAGGAGTTAGCTGCCGCACTCTTCGGAGATTCCACTCTGGCTTCCTCTGCTCTCTCTCTTATGCTGCCGCGCTAATGATGCGCGGCTGCTCCCGATCTCCCTGTGACGACGGGCGCCAGGTGTTTCCATTTTATGCCAGGGCCGCGCTGATTGGAATGGACTCCCGTCACACTCCCTCCCCCAAGCGTTGTCCTGGTGGGTCCTGAAATGCATCACAGAAAGATTGGGTATCAAGGGTGGGTGGGGAGTGACCCCCGACAAACCTGCGTAGCCGGCCCAGATCCAGGATAGGCCATCGGCATTGCCGTTGTCGGCCCCGGCCCGATGAAGTGGGGCGTGGTCCGTCAGGAGGGTTAACCGCCGGCCCAGGATATAGTATTTCAGCTCCAGGACTGCCCACTTGACGGCCAGGGCCTCCTTCTCGACGGCCGCATACCGGGTCTCGGCCGGGTTCAGCTTCCTGCTGATGAAGATCACAGGGTGTTCCTCACCTTCCTGCATTTGGGACAGGACGCCTCCCAACCCTGTGTCGGAGGCGTCAGTCTGTAGCAGGAAGGGGCAGTTAAAGTCAGGCGCTCGGAGTACCGGTTCCGTCGTGAGCGCCTGCTTTATGCTCCGGAACGTCCCCTCCAGTTCCGGAGTCCACACGATCTTCTCCGGCTGCCCCTTCCTGGTCAGGTTTGTCAGGGGGGCGGCGATAGAGGAGAAGTTGGGGATGAAGCATCGATAATACCCCGCCAACCCCAGGAAGGCTCGTACCTGGGTCTTTGTGGTGGGGCGAGGGGCTTGTTGGATGGCTTCAACCTTTTTATCCTGGGGGCGGATCACGCCGCGCCCCACCCGGAATCCCAGGTACGACGCATCAGCTTGGGCAAGGTGGCATTTGCGGGGGTTGACGGTGAGTCCGGCTTCCCGGAGCTCCGTGAGCACCCTCCGCAGCCGGTCCAGATGGTCGTCCCACGCCTCCGAGAGGATGACCACATCATCCAGGTATGCGGCGGCGTAGGTCTGGTGTGGGCGGAGCAGGATATCCATCATGCGCTGGAATGTGGGCGGGGCTCCATGCAGGCCGAAGGGGAGACGTCGGTACTGCCAGTGGCCTGATGGTGTAGAGAAGGCGGTCTTGGGCCTGTCTTCTGCGGCCACTGGCACCTGCCAGTAGCCTTTGGTGAGGTCTAGGGTGGAGATGTACCGTGCCCTCCCTAGACGATCCAGGAGCTCATCCACTCGGGGCATGATGGAATGGATAGAATATTTCTGGTGCTACAGGGATGGGTAAAAACAAAATAAAAGTCAGAAATGTGGAAAATGATGGAAAGTGGGAATATTATGCCATTTTTAAAGTAGTTATAATAAATATTTGAGCCCTCAAATATTAGCACTGCACCGTTTGTAATTTTCTAAATGCAATATTAATTTTATGTAATTGTAATGTTATTTTTTGCCACTGTAAAATGCACAGTTTACCTACATACTTCCCACATTCATACTTCCGCCATGCCCCCTTTGTGACTTGTAGTTTGGAAATCATGGGTAATGCAGTGTGTAATGGCTGCCAGTCACAAGTCGGGCTGGAAAGGGACATGAATAAAGTCCAAAATGTATCCGAGTCTCATCACTTCACAAACTAATGAATACACCATAAACGTAGAAAAAACATGCTTCGCGCAGTTCAGTGCCTATGTGTGCTAACAAGCTCTCATGCTGTTTGCCACTATAAGAACCAGGCGCAGCATACACTCATTCTACTGATTTTCAGAGGAGCCGAACCCACTTACCTCTCAGCACCTCCGCTCAGTGGCTGCAAGGGCATGGCAAGGGGATACGTCTCTGTCGAGAATTGACTATGTGAGTGGTCAATAATAGGCGGACCGCTGTCCGGATCGGACCCAGAACCTGTCCCATACGGACATGGAGCTGCAGACTACACTGAGGGTTTTGATTCAAGATCTAGCAGCGCACCATATTTTTCAATGTGATCTTTCTGGTAGGTATTGAGGGGATATGAGAATGGATTGTCCAAGTGAATTAAGTAACCTCACGTGACTTACTGGCAAAACTACTGGCAGATGAGAGTAAGTTTGAGATTCTAAAGAATTAATAGGGGGTTGTATGGAATGCTTCTAGAGAGCCTCAGACCCTAGTTCTATAGGGGTCAGGCCCTCAGGCAAAACCTCATACAGAACCTGGCAGAGCTGACGGAGGGGGGGAAAGTGCAGAATCAAGTATGCTTTCCAGTGAAGGAAAGGTGCCACACCATCAATGATCCCTAAGGGTGACTGCCACCCAGTACCGCAGAAGGAACAGAGCCTACATCCAGGTTATAATACCTGATGAAGGTATTGGGCATTGACCAGCCTGCAGCTCTACAAATTTCAACAAATGCCCCCTGTCCAAAGCCTATGAGGCAGCAATGCCACACGTGGAATGGGGCAGGAGAGGGCAGGGCATCTTACACACCTGATAAGCCAGCTGGATAGTCTCTTTTTATCCTGGGGGCGGATCACGCCGCACCCCACCCGGAATCCCAGGTACGACGCATCAGCTTGGGCAAGGTGGCATTTGCGGGGGTTGACGGTGAGTCCGGCTTCCCGGAGCTCCGTGAGCACCCTCCGCAGCCGGTCCAGATGGTCGTCCCACGCCTCCGAGTGGATGACCACATCATCCAGGTATGCGGCGGCGTAGGTCTGGTGTGGGCGGAGCAGGATATCCATCATGCGCTGGAATGTGGGCGGGGCTCCATGCAGGCCGAAGGGGAGACGTCGGTACTGCCAGTGGCCTGATGGTGTAGAGAAGGCGGTCTTGGGCCTGTCTTCTGTGGCCACTGGCACCTGCCAGTAGCCTTTGGTGAGGTCTAGGGTAGAGATGTACCGTGCCCTCCCTAGACGATCCAGGAGCTCATCCACTCGGGGCATGGGGTAGCTGTCGAATTCCGAGACTTCGTTCAGTCTTCGGAAATCGTTGCAGAAGCGGAGGGTGCCGTCGGGTTTAGGGACCATCACGATGGGGCTGGACCACGGGCTCCGGGATGGCTCTAATATCCCCAACTTCAGCATTTGTTGGATTTCCTCCTCTATAGCCTGCCGACGGGCTTCCGGTACTCTGTAGGGCCGTTGCCGGATGATGACTCCTGGTTGGGTCCTAATGTGGTGTTCGACAACGTTGGTCTGCCCTGGCTGATCGGAGAACACATCCTGGAACTGACTGACCAGGTGCTGCAGCTCCTTCTTCTGGGCAGCCGAGAGGTCTTCACTGGAGTTCACTACCACCGGGGAATAGGAGGCGAGTGCGGCCAGTTGATCTCTGGTCCCCACCCACTTTTTCAGGAGGTTTATGTGGTACAGTTTCTCCGGTTGTCTTCTCCCTGGTTGCCGTACTTTATAATTGCCGTCGCCGACTTTTGCTGTGATGGTGTATGGCCCCTGCCACTTGGCCAAAAACTTGCAAGCGGAGGTGGGAACCAGGACCATCACTCGATCCCCCGGCTGGAACTCCCGGGGCTGGGCTGCCCGATTGAAGTGCCGTTGTTGGGCTTGCTGCGCCTGGACCAGGTGTTCCCGGACTAATGGCATGACCCGCTCGATGTTCTGGCGCATCTGGGTCACGTGTTCGACCACAGAGCGGAGCGCTACCGGCTGCTGCTCCCACGCATCTCGGGCGACATCTAGGAGGCCCCTTGGTTGACGGCCGAACAACAATTCAAATGGGGTAAACCCTGTGGAGGCTTGGGGTACCTCCCGGATGCCGAAGAGGACATAGGGGATCATTCGGTCCCAGTCGCGTCTGTCTTCAGCGGCCACCTTTTTTAACATCCTCTTGAGGGTCTGAATGAATCTCTCAACCAGGCCATCTGTCTGGGGGTGGTAGACCGAGGTGCGGAGCTGGTCGACCTTTAGCAGCCGGAAGAGGTCAGCCATCAGCCGGGACATGAAGGGGGTTCCCTGGTCAGTCAGGATCTGGCTGGGGATGCCCACCCGGCTGAAGAGCAGGAACAGCTCGTGCGCGATGTTCTTCGTGGTGGCTTTGCGTAGGGGCACGGCTTCCGGGTACCGGGTGGCGTAGTCCACGATGACCAGGATGTGCTCATGGCCTCGGGCAGACTTCGGCAACGGCCCCACTAAGTCCATCCCAATCCTCTCAAAGGGCACCCCTATGATGGGGAGTGGAATCAGTGGACTGGGGGGAGGCGTATGCGGTGATGTCTTCTGGCATGTAGGGCATGCCTTGCAGAACGCTTTTACCTCGCCGTCAATCCCCGGCCAGTGGAAGCGGTCTCGGATCCTCTGGGTCGTGTTCCCTGCTCCCAGGTGCCCGGCCATTGGGTGGGAGTGCGCGAGCTCCAACACCGTCTCCGTCTTCGACCGGGGGACGACGAGTAGCTCCTTAACCTCCCCCCGTCGTTCGGCGACGCAGTAGAGCAGACCATCCTTCACTATGAAATGCGGGAGAGGATGGGGCCCGGGTTGGAGTTCCTGTCCCTCAGCCACGCGCACCTGAGCCCAACAGTGCTTCAACCGGTCGTCTTCATGTTGCTCGCGGCTGAAGGACCCCCCCCCTGTAACTCGCTGAAAAACATCATAAAAGAGGTTAGCCAAGGGGGGGGTGGACTCACCATCTCTCCCGCTATCCGTGGTTAGGGTGACGGCCGGGTTGGATGAAGCCTTCTCCTGCGACGAGGTTGGGCGGCTCCCTCCAGGGCTGACGGGTCGGCGGGTGGCGGCGGTGAGCAGGCTGACGAACCCGGGGAAGTTCCTGCCGAGGAGCACTGGTACAGGTAAGTTTTTTACTAAACCCACCTCGACCATCCAGGTTTTCCCTCTGGCCTGGAGCTGAATTTGGCGGGCCTTTACTTCCCGGGTTTCTCCGTGGACCCACGTTAGAGGCAGTATGGCATGGGTCTCGTGTCGAGGTGGGAGGAGCTGGCTCCTCAGCAGGCTCACGGAACTCCCCGAGTCCAACAACGCGTGATAGTGGCGTCCATTGACCCTCACCGTCACTCCCGGGGCTCCTTCAGGTAACCGATGGTGAAATCCACAACCCGCCAGCCATTTCTTCTTGGGGGGTGATGGTGGATCAGTAGGCATCGGTTCGTCGTGAGGGAAGGGAGCCGCCGGTCTGCTCTCTGGTCGCGGAGTGCCCTCTGGCGGACGCGGGTCCTGGACCACCCTCCGGGGGTACGGTGGTGCACGCTCTCCGGGGTCGTCGCGGTGGGCCACCTCCGCCAGCTCAATGGCCTCTACGGCCTCCCATAACGTGGTTGGGTTTCTCATTCGAACCGCCTGCTTCTGTGCGCGCGGAAGTGCTCTCAACAGCTTGTCCAGCACCACACGTTCAACGACCTGGCTGGCGGAGGGGCTTCCTTCGAGCAGCCAGAGTCGGGCGAGGCGGGATAGGTCAGCGGCTTGGGCGCGCGCTGGCCGGCGAGGGCGATATTCCCAGCCGTGGAATTGCTGTGCCGCGGAGATGGGGGATAGGCCCAGTCGAGCGAGTATTTCTCTTTTGAGCTCTTCGTAATCATCACGTATGCTGGAGTCCAGAGAAAAGAAAGCTCGTTGCGCCTCGCCGGTCAGCAGCAGTGCCAGCGCCCGTGCCCACTCGTCTCGTGGCCACCCTTCCAATCCTGCAGTGGATTCAAAGAGCTGGAGGTAGGATTCGACGTCATCGTGGGGAGTCAGTTTTTGGAGAAGCCGCATAGCTTTAGCTCTCACATCGGGAAGCGGGATTTGTTGGGCGCTGGCACCCTGAAGATCGCTAACCTTCCGCTCCGTTTCGCTCTGCTGCTTCGCCAGGAACTCGACGATTTGTTGCTGTCGAATACTCATTTCGGCCAGGTGTTTAACGATGTCTTCCATTTTGGAGAGCGTCGCACACCGTACTCACTGTGAATCCAGAAAAACAAAAAAAAGAAAAAAAAACTGCAGGGTTAAATATCCGGGGTGTAGAAACGCTTGAGTGTGATCCCCCCTGGGTGTTATACCCGCATTCTCCACCAGTTGTCGCAGGAGAGGGATCACACAACAAGGTTGTCAACAGAAAAGTTCCCCGGAGGGTGGATTTGTTGAGAATAGTGAACGTAGTGCTCGTGGGTGGTGCAGTCTTCCAGTGCTCGGTGCTCGTGTCCTCTTTCTTTGTGGTGCTCTTCCCAATCCCAGTCGTGCTCGCGTGCTCAGTGTCCAGATGAATCGGTGCTATGGGGGACGGTGCCGTCGTCTGGTTATCACGGGCTGTCTGGGGGTAGAGAGAGAGAGAGGAGTTAGCTGCCGCACTCTTCGGAGATTCCACTCACTCTGGCTTCCTCTGCTCTCTCTCTTATGCTGCCGCGCTAATGATGCGCGGCTGCTCCCGATCTCCCTGTGACGACGGGCGCCAGGTGTTTCCATTTTATGCCAGGACCACACTGATTGGAATGGACTCCCGTCACAATAGCTATAAAGGTTTGTGCGCGCATTCTCCACCCATAAATGTAAGGGAATATATGGCGCAAAAGCTATAAGGGAATTGATTATACCTGAGGGTATAATCAGTGATTCAAATGAGTCGGCTCAGTGTCTCGGACAGTGCATCGGAATCATTTGAACACACGTGACTGTTGTCCAAAATACGTAACGTAGTTACTGTATATTAAGGAAAACTCATCAGTTTAACTCAAATGGAATAATCTAAAGGTTTTAGATAATTTAGAAGGTTTGAATGCTTATAATCTCCACCAACTGTACTATAAATACAGTAAAATCAATCCTAAGAGCACGGTAGCAAAAGATCTACAGAATAATGCAACAACTTGCAAACATTACGAGATACTTCTCTTTTATTATAAAGCAGTGCTCTTTTATTTATAAAGTAAATATTTATTGGAAAATATCTAAGACAGACAAATACTATTCTAACAAGTAGCTAGCACACACACACACACACACATTCACGCATTTGTACAGAAAGAAGGAATGATTGTAAGAGAGAGATAGTGTATTCTGGGTTTCAGACATTTAGCAAGGAGCTGACTTAAGAACCATCAATCAGGCATTAATTTCAACTTTGCATTGAGTTATTAGACAAAGCTAATTAGACTAGAACAATGCACCAGTAAAGTAACCGATTTTGGAAGAATGTTACTTGCGCTGAAAGTGATTCGATGTCCCGTGTCTTGCTTCAGATGTCCTTGGTGAAGAGATCATTCGATGAAGAAAGTCGATCGCTTACAACATTGAACTTTAACGGAAAGGAATGAAAACGAGTAAAAGCGTCGCTCTGGTTGAAAGTCTTTAGAACTTTGAGAAACTACGCAAAACTTATTCTGCGCCTAAGAAAAGCTTTGGTGGAGGCGACTCGTGTGTCCTCCATTGTCTTTGTTGCTGGAAGCGTTGTTAGGAAGGCTTTGTTCTTCTGTTTCTGGAGTTCCTTGCGTTTCTGTTTCTTTCTGCTTCTTTTCTAACTTTCTTTCTCTAACTCTTTTCTTTTCCGAACTCTTTTTCTTTTTCTGAGGTTTGAATTCTGGTACACATGTTTTAAAGGGCGGTTCAGACCAATAGCGTGTCTTTCTGAAAGTTCCTCCTTGAGGCGGTCCTATCCAATCAGATGGCAGTTCCTGAAAGTTCCTCCTTGAGGGAGGTTCTGTCCAATCAACAACAGTCTAAGGCACACTGAAAATCCCGCTAAAATGAACAAAGGGAAGCTCGAATAGATACATTATTCTATCACATTAAATAGAATAATTAAATAACTGATCAAAAGCTAAACTTCATCAGAATAAAGTGGGAAAACCATCATTCACACACACATCTATCTGTCGCACAACTCTTTATTGTGTTAGTATTTTTAATATGGCTGGTGCAAAATACAGGTGCAATCCTCACTTATGACCGAAGCACACTCCTGGGTCTAAATTTTTCTCTTAATCTGGCCTCCCCGGCTGTTTGTTTGGAGTTTGAGCCGGTCTGGATGGGAGTACCAGCGTTTCTGCGTCGGACAGCTGTTTTTCGCCGCAGCGTCAGGCGTCGACGGCGCCGGGGGAAGCGAAGCGGGAGAATCGTTCGCCTTCGTGCTTGCTGTCCCAGCTCTTGGGCTGACGTGTCCCGCGCTTGTACCCCTGGATGCGGCTTGTTTGCCCCGTGGAGATTACTTTCGCGTCCGAAGCCGTGCCTGATTCCTGTGGTCGGAGAAAACTTGGAGGCCGACTCCCCTGTCAAAGCGGCACGTTTTCGAGTTTGCTGGAGGAAAAGCGATTCTTCGAATCTGTTGGAAGTTCTGAGGGTGACGCGCCCCGCTGCTGAGTCATCACCGGAGACAGCGGACCCGCCGTCGACACCTAGGAGGTTTGGCTTAATCAATGCTCGATCTGTTATGAACAAAACTTTTATGTTAAAAGACTTCTTTGACGCACAGAAGTTGGATTTTCTGGGCATTGTTGAGAGCTGGATCCCTCCTGCTCAGACAGGTGTTCTGCTGGAACTTTTGCCAGAAAACTGTCTGTGTTTTAATGTGCCGCGCTCTGTGGGCAGAGGAGGAGGTCTTTTGTGTGTTTTTAAGTCCTATTTTAATCTTAGACACCTTACGCCACCTTTACTTTTTAACTCTTTTGAGTTTTGTCTTTTTGATTCAGGCTCTTTCTTAGGAATTTTAATATATCGTCCTCCTAAGTTTAACGCAAAATTTTTAACAGATTTTTCTGAACTGCTGTACACTTTTATGCCTAAATATGAGCATGTGTTAATCCTGGGTGATTTTAATTTGCATGTGTGTTGTCCTGACAAACCACTTGTCAAGGACTTTTTTAATGTTTTAGATTCTTTTAATCTTGTGCAGTGGGTTTCTGACCCAACACATGTTCATGGACATACACTGGACTTGGCTCTCTCTTTTGGGTTTCCTCTCACCTCTGTTGAGACGGTGGAGACTGCTTTCTCGGATCATTCAGCAGTGTTATTTGACTTTGTTCTGCCATTGATGACTGTCCCTAAGCCTGCTCCTGTCAGATGGGTGGGGGGCTTGAACGAAGGAAAAGCTGCTGAATTCTCTAATTTATTTTCGCTGGAGTGGCCGACTTTATTCTCATCCCCGATCACCACAGATACTTTCCTCTCTCAGTTTGATCTGCTGTGCTCTAAAATCTTGGATGAGATTGCCCCCCTCACCATCAGAAAACCAAGGCATACATCTGAGCACTGGATCTCTGAAGAAATCAGAGGTTTGCGACGGGACTGCAGAAAAGCTGAGAGAAAATTTAAGAAGGACAGTCTCCAAATTTCCCAGGATCTTTTGAGGGATAAACTGTACATGTACAATGATGCTGTCATGAAAGCTAGGAGACAATTTTACTCCAATATTATCTCCTCTGCCTCGGGTGATCAACGGATCCTTTTTAACACTGTGGGTTCTTTATTGGACTCAGGTGGGAGTGGAAATTCTATGGAGAGTTCTGTGGAAAACTGTGAAAAGTTTTGTGTATTCTTTATGGATAAGGTTGCTGACATCAGGTCCTCTCTTGCACAATGTTCCACTTACTCTCCACCAACTCCATCGACACCAGTAGCCAAGCTTGAATCATTCTCACTGGTGTCCCTGATTGAATTAGAAAGAGTGGTATCAAGACTTAAACCAGCTGGGTCCTCTCATGATGTTCTGCCAGCTTGGTTCTTTAAAAAAATCTTTTCAGTGTTGGGACCTGCAGTTTTAACCATTTTAAACACTAGCCTTGAGTCCACTCATGTCCCAAAAAGCAGAAGTGAGACCTCTACTTAAAAAACAAGGGCTCGACATTGCATTGTTCTCCAACTACAGGCCGATTTCCCACCTACCTTTTTGTGCTAAAGTCCTGGAGAACATTGTATATAAACAAATGATCACTTTTTTAAATGCACATGATGTCTTGGATGATGTCATTTTAACGATGTTTTAATAGCAACAGATGCAGGGAATCTGGTTGTTCTTTTATTATTAGATCTTTCGGCGGCCTTCGACACAGTTGATCACGAGATCCTGATTGGTCGTCTGGAGCAATGGGCGGGGCTTTCGGGGGAAGCTCTACAGTGGATGCGGTCATATCTTACAGACCGGTCCTTTTGTGTAAAAATGGGCTCTCACTCATCCAAGTGTTATCCCCTTAAGTGGGGCGTCCCCCAGGGGTCAGTCCTGGGCCCTTTGCTTTTTTCTATTTATTTGCTGCCATTGGGAGTGTTGTTTCGGAAGCATAAGGTGGATTTCCACCTCTACGCTGATGATTGTCAGATCTATGTCCCTATATGTAAGGGACCAGACCGCACCATTAAAGCATTAATCGTCTGCCTTGCTGAAGTCAAGCTGTGGATGTCGGAAAACTTTCTTGGCCTAAATGAAAACAAAACTGAGGTGATTATGTTTTCTTCTAGTGATAGAAAGGATCATAACATCGATCTCCTCTCTCTTGCCCCTTTTGAGCAGTCTGTGGTCACAAGCTTGGGTGTTAAAATTGATGCTGCTTTAAAACTTGATGTACAAATAAATGCAGTGACCAGGTCCTGCTTTTTTCAGATGCGGCGACTAGCTAGGATCAAGTCTTTTATTTCAAAAAAGAACCTTGAGCTTCTGACTCATGCCTTTGTGCTGTCCAGACTGTATTACTGCAGCTCTCTATATGCTGGCCTACCTAAAGCTTCAGTAGACAGGCTGCAGCTGGTCCAAAATGCAGCAGCTAGATTTATTTGTGGGGCAAAAAAGTTTGATCACATAACTCCGATCTTGGCTTCTTTGAACTGGCTCCCAGTGCAATATTTGATTTTTATCAAAATTCTTGTTTTTACTTTTAAGTCACTGGCAGGGACGGCTCCTCCTTACCTCTCCAGTTTGGTTTTAAAATACTCTCCCACTAAGTCCTTGCGCTCCACAGATCAGTGTATGCTACTGGTGCCCAGAACCAAACGTAAGTGCAGGGGGGACCGTGCTTTTGCTGTGTTGGCTCCCAAACTTTGGAATCAGCTGCCACCAGCTATTAGGGAGATCACGCGTTTGGAGTGTTTTAAAAAAGAATTGTTCCTCCACTACAGTCTTTTAGCATCAGCCTAGCTTTTTATTCTATTTTATGTTGCTTTTTTATCTCTGTTTTAAATTTGTTTTAATGGTGTTTATCCTTGTTTTAAAATTGTTTTGCTTGGTTTTATGTCTTTTATTCTTCTTATGCCTTACTATTACACAGTGCTCTGTTTTTGTTCTCCTTGTGTACAGCACCTTGGGCCTTCTTGACTGGTGGTGGAAGGTGCTTTATAAATCAATAAATCAAATCCATACATGCCTATGAATATTCCTGTAACTTGATGTGAAGAGGTTATATTTAAATGGTTCCTACATGATTCATCTCATACAACTCTTGAGAAATTATAACAAAGTCCAATGTATATCTGTGTACATGAAGCCACGTGGTTGTGAGTCGTTTTGTGTTGTTTGATTCACTGTTCATTAGTTGTTCATTTAAATGATCCTGAGTTTGTGTGGCTGATCTGGTGGGCTTGTTGTAGAGTTTAATGGGTTCGTTTGAGATTCGTGAAGGCATATCTTTAGGAGGGATGCCATAAACAGTTGTCCTTTGACCTCTTGTGCCTAGCACGGCTAGGGTTCCGGGGTTGAATCTAGTTTAATGGTCCATGGGGACCATAAAGCATTGTAATCTGGACTAGCGATCAGTCATGAGGTCCTTGGAGGTAGTATGTATACTTCACAGGAATTCTTGACGTTTAAGTCACGCTTTGGGGTTTCTGGATCTCAAGTCTGTTCAAGTTCAAGTTCGTTTAATTTATATAGCGCTTTTCACAACAGACATTGTCTCAAAGCAGCTTTACAGTAAACCAACAAGTTTAAACTCAACAAAGTGAAAAGAAATTAATTACTAAGTGGTGTACATGTCCCTGATGAGCAAGCCTGGGGCGACTGTGGCAAGGAAAACTCCCTTTTGGAAGAAACCTTGAGAGGAACCGGAATCAATAGGGAAACCCATCCTCATTTGGGTAACAACAGCAGTGTGATAAACTATGGTATAAACATATGATCTGGTAGTATGAACAGATAATGTAGTATAAACAGATGATATAATAATATAATCATAAACAGATAATATAGTATAAAACAGATGATGACTGTGTTCGGTGTAGGTCCAGGGGTGACGGAACATCTCCAGGTGAATCTGTTTGTTAGGTTGAGGGCTGGTGGCGAGCCTCCCGGCGTCGGATCTTCTCCTGATGAGTCTGGTTGTTGGGGTGAGGAGCTGGTGGGCAGGGCCTCCGGGAGCCTCGGGATGAGTATTGGAAGAAGAGTGGAGTTGGTGGGCTGCGGTCCAGGGGACGCCAGAACATCTCCAGGTGGATCTGGTTGTTAGGGTGAGGTGATGGTGAGCGAAGCCTCCGCGAATCTCCGGATGAGTATGGAAAAGAAGAAAAGAAGAGAGGAGCGGAATTAGCGTAGCTGCTGTTCATAATATTAATATAGTTTAATGTAATATTAATATAGTTTAATGTAAGATCACAGTTTTTCACGGAGTTAAGTATAGGCTTTACTGAAAAGATACGTCTTTAATCTACACTTAAACTGGGCGAGTGTGTTCTGGGGTTGTCTGCATTATCTGGCCTTAGGAATCCACTACACGACCCTAGTATGTGGATGAATTTAAAGATTTGAAAATCTACTTTTGAATGACTGTCTTTAAAAAAAGTCAGAACCAATGTCTTTAAAAAAAGTTAAGCGTCATAAATTGAGCCCTGTAATCTGCGCTCTGCTATCCGTTCTCTCTCCTCTAAAAAACCTTCTAATTAGGAAAGTCCTGTTGTGGTCGAAACATGTAAATAATTCCCAATCCCACAAATGCCAAACGTTCCAGCTAATGTCAGAAGTTTCTTCTGAGGGCAGTTTCAAGTACCTTGTGGCTTTTTTTTATTGACCTTATATGACCTGGAATCTGGTACAAGCAGCTTTTAAACTGTTATGAGGTATCTTTTTTTAAAACTTCAATTTATATCAACCATAAAGTTTACGTTTACTTTATTTCTCATCAACTAGTTAAACAGTTTGTACTGACTCTCTCTAAATTAAATGACTTCTCTTCGCCCTCTCCAGCCTGACCATCCTGAACCTCTGTATCGAGAGGTGGCAATGATGGTGAAGCTGTGGCGCTCCCCAGTCTGCCAGTAACGTGATACAGATGTACGAGTGGTTCGACGGTGGAGATTTCTTGTCCATGGTTATGGAGTACCCTCAACCGTGCATGTCACTCAAAGAGTTTATCGACATAGAGAATGGTTTGAGTGCAAACACAGCTCGCCTTATAATGCGGCAGTTGGTTAACACCGTGCAGCACTGCATCAGCCGCGGGGTTTTCCACAATAATATCAACCTGCGGAACATCCTGGTGAATATAGACCTGATACCAAAGGTGGGTAATTACATTTAGTTGAGTAAATATCTTCACCATTAACTGTGCCTTTACTTGCACACTAACCAACGCTGCCCTCAACAGATCAAGCTGATAGACTTCAGCTCAGCACGGCTGGTGGATGAGGATGGATATGACAGCAGAACTTATGATGGTGAATCACCATTTTGTGTCCATTTTTTTCTCATTGTAAAGGAAACTAAAGTGTCTAGGCTGGACGCAATGTTTGTCAAAGATTGAATTGAATTAGCCTTTATTTATCACATACACTGTTACATGTAGTGAAATTGGACCCCTCTGGCCGCAGACATAGACAGGGTGGGAACAGGCCAGTGTTGAGAGGTAGCATTTATAGAGAGAAACAGAGAAAATGGATATACATTAGGTAAATTAGCTTAAAAAAGAGCCTTTCCGCATTGTCCTTCAAAGAAAAGAGCACTGTGGAGCAGGTTAAAAAAAAAGCCATTTGCAATCAAGCACATTGACAAATACAGGAAAGAACATCGCAGGATGAGGTAGGGGTCGGGGAAGTGGTGTAGTCGCTGTAGTCCGCAGCCGGCATTTTCCTGCAGCCATGGGGGCGCTGTACAATGACCCGTCAGATTACAGCGGTGGGGAAAAAAAGCTGGCGGAGATAAGTGGATGCGGGGGAGGGTTCTGAGAGAGTCTCCTTATCGAGTTCCGCAAGGGGGATGTTTAGACTCCTCTTCGCGGCCTCCAAGGCCAGAGGAGATAAGGGAAGCCAGATGGTACAGAAGTTAATTTAGGTCAAAAGCTGTAAATTTCCAGATTTTTAGAGTCTTTCCCCGGTCTCCATATTATCCAACTTATGTTTCAATTCTGCCAGCCTTTCCAGGATGAAATCCAGTTTGCGGTCACAGACCGTTACATGAGTCCCGACAGTTTTAAGTCCAGTCAACATTCCATTCCAGTCGGTCAGCTTAGTGGGGCTTTGAGCACTGACCACTTTTGATAATCGCCGATAGCCGAGAGCTCCACATATTCCAATCAGCAGAATCCCAGTTATCACAGTTCCAAATATGTAGATGTCTTCGACATCCTCCAGGGACAGAGCAGCCAGGCACACGATCCTCCACTTCGACCAGGAGTCCATCGTGTAGCCAGCAGCATAAGTTCCAGCAGGACAGGTGGGTTCCCCCGAACCCACGCTCCTCGTCGAGAAAATGGTGTCAATTGCATTTAGAGACCAGTTGATCAGATCCATAGTTCCTTTTATTTAGAGAGCCGGATAGTGAGAGTCTCTGCAGACAGACAAAAGACAAGAAGCCCAGCTGGGATGATAAGAGATAAGGGAGTAAGAGAAAGAGCGTGCACCACCGAATGAATGGTTTACATCAGGGGTGTCAAACTCATTTTCACTGAGGGCCACATTAGCATAATGGCTGTCCTCAAATGGCCAGATGTAACTTATTAATATAAAACAATGTAATCGAATGTAATGTAAAATAAATGTAACTACTCCTTAATGTTAAATAACTCATTATTTATAACTTATTCAAGTGACAATTCAGTTGCATAGAAACAATTGTATTCTTGTTGTTCTAATATAAATCCTTTTGATTTTTGTCAGCTTATGAAAACTCCATTAATGAAGGATCAAACTGTCCAAGTGAATAAAGAAAAATAGCAGATGGTTTTATCTGAGCTCATTGGTGTAATTTGTTAAGTGAAAAAACCCTCACAGACTGAAGACGATGCATATCGATCATCATCTTTTATCATCAGGCTCAAGAAACAGATCACAGAGAAACTATTGGCTGTGCCCATTTCAAATCTTGAAATTTATTTTAGCGTGAGAGATCACTCAAATGGGTGAGTCTTATGTTCAATGTGTGAGTGTTGGCAGCTCTGCAGTCTGCAGTTTCACTTGTGAGTTTGGATGTGGAAACACTGCTGCAGCTACCATAGGCCACAAGGCATTGTGGAAAATGTAGTTTTTGTGTTTTCTTGTTCTTTTTTTTTAGACACTTTTAAAACTTTTAAGCTCTCGCGGGCCACATTAGATTACACGGCGGGCCACGAGTTTGACACATGTGGTTCCCAAGTCTCACACATTTTACTGTTTTCACACAGTTTCCTACACACAGAAATGATCATACCTCATTCCACTGTCTATTAACTGAACACACTGTTGTAGTTTAGTACTGGTTTGATCCAGACCATCAACCAGTCACAATAGTTTCATAAATTACTGTTTTTATGCACTCTGCTTGTATTATGGAATACAATTAAATATGAAACATCTTACTTTGTTGACAGGTGACGTTCATTTCCAGCCACCAGAGGCTTTTGGGGATGGCAAATACTATCCGGTTCCAACTAATGTCTGGTTCCTGAGTATTATACTAGCAACGATGCTTACGGGTCATCTCCCATTCCGCTTGGTGAAAGACATCTTCATCAGACCAATAAGTGGGCTGGAATCAATCCTTCGCAGTAAGTGAACAGATAGATTGATAAACAGAACTGAACTATGCTCCTAATGGAACTTAAATATATATTAATACGTTTTTCTATGAATGTATTCCCTCTCAATAGTGTAGCTTCAGGATTTAATAATCATAGGAATTTTTTTATCTATATAAATTTGCAGTTGCTGTCTCTTAACAGGATGTCAAGATTTGATCACCAAGTGTCTTGAACGCAATCCAGAGGATCGCCCAACACTTGAAGAGATCATACTGCACCGCTGGATGATCTTTCGGCCTTCCTGGATGTTCAGACGGGTACGATGGGAATGAAGAGAAGCTGACTGGCTCACGTTTACAATAGAGAAGAGTGTGGTTGTGTTTAACACGATTGCTGTTAATCGTTTCAGTTCTGATGCTGCTCTTCATGGGGAACCGGAGAATCATGTTCGAGATAACAACCCTCACGGTAAGTGAGATGTCACAGGTATGGGAGTACAGTTGTGCTCATAAGTTCACACAACCAGGCAAATTTCCAGATTTCTTAGTCATTCATCAGAATATATGAATAATGACACAAAAGCATTTTATCCGCTAATAGTTAGTGGTTTGGTGAAGCCGTTTATTCCACGATTTACTGATTTAAGGAAAAGTAATGCAGGAAGAATAATGCATTTTTTTTCTTTGCAGGTTCTCCTCACAATGTCTTTAAATGCTGTAATCCAAAGCTAGAGCTGGTGGAAACACTGATTCTAGTTCAGTTTAAAGGTAGGAGGTAAAGGTAGAGGTTCTTGCCAGTTGTTTCTGACTCTCCACAGCCTCATCGCTCCGAAACTTTGTGGATCCTGACAGTGATGAAGATCACACAGACAATATCTAGAGTTCACATGGTACGTGGCACTTTACAAGATGTTCAAGAAATTGTGAATCCAGGCACTAAAGCTCACACAGCTCTTTCTCTCTCTGTTTTCCAGGGTAAAGGTAACTGGAGCCTATTTACCATTGCTGATGGGTAGCACAGAGTCTCGGTGGTTATCACTGAGGCTGCTCAGATACTTGGTTCCTGGAGGAGCCTCTCTGAGTGGAGTTTGTATGTTCTCCCTTTGTCTGCGTGGGTTTACCCCGGGTCCTCCGGTTTCCTCCCACATTCTAAAGACATGCACATCAGGTGGATTGGTGACATTAAATTACCCACAAATTTGACCTGAATAACTTTAAGTTGTATAAAATAAAGTATTTTGAATTAATTCAGTGTTTTTCTGTTGTTATTGTTCTTGGTTTTCTGATAAACCCAAAATCTTAGAAACTGCTTGAAGCACTATGATAAATATCTATACTGTAGTGGCTGTAAGTAGCTTGTCCTCACTCATTACGTGTTCTGTTTGTCGATGTGTGGTGGATGGCTGTCTGAGGTCCTTGTGATGGAGCTAAGCTTAGCCCATCACTATTATATTTATTTATTTATTTTAAAAGTAAATGCAAGAGTCAAACGTCAATGATGAGAAGCCAGAGACTGTTTTCAAATAGTTTATTGCGAACAGGTGTGTTTCATGCTCCCTTGATTGGGCTGAACCATTTGCCATTTCAGCAGGGGACATCAAGATGGTGGGACCTGGAAATTGGCACAAAAGGAGTTTAATTGAATGGTTTAATTTGTACTTGAGTTTAGAGTTTCATTGAATATTTTGTAATGATTTGTATGCAGTTAATTTCAGCATTTATATGATTTGTTTGAGTTGTTTGTTTGATTTATATTTACCTGCTGTTGGATCGTTCCAACCTGAGCTCTCCTTTAAAAGAGAGCTCATTCAAACATTCAGGAGGCAGCCAGGCAAGTGGGAGGACATCGGAGAGCTTCTGTAGAACTTTGGAGTGAACACCATGCAGATAATGCTGCCTTGAAGGACACCAGCTCTGTTAAGAGCTAGGACTGAGTTTCCTGCGGAGCTCATCTACTGCTGCTACTAGTGAGATTTAGCTGACCCCAGTTTAGCAGTAAGGATTTTTTTGCCCAAGTGCATTAGGTTTTGTTTGTAGCTACAGTGTTTATTTTGTATATATTTTTATTTGTTTGGTTTGTTTTACATCCCTTGGTGGCACAATAAACACGGTGTTTTGCAATCTACTCTCCTCATCCTTGACCTCAATCCAGTCCTACGACCCTTGGTTCCCGCATTACGACACATGGTGGCAGTGGTGGGATTTGCTACTCTACCAAAACCAAGGAGAACGGACTAAATACATACATCAGTCATAGAGGTCGACGGAGGACGAGCCAACAGCACCGAGATGCCACTGAGACGAACAGACAAACCAGCTATCCTCGAAGAAGCAACTCCATCCGGGTCTGCAGCAACTGGCACCACTACGTCTTCGGAGAAGGAAGAACTGCAGGATCTTCTCAAAGCATTCCTGAATCAACAGCAACAGAGAGAAGAAAGGCTGGAGAAGGAAAGTCAGCGACAAGAGGTCAAATGGCGACACCTACAGCACCAATTCAGTCAGCTTCAAGCGGAAGTACAGCGTACAACCCGAGGTCCAGTCCACACCGAAGCGGAATCATACTCGGATACAGAAGAGGAAGGATTACTACCAACTACAGTTACCACACCAATTTACCGATCCTCAATGCCCCGCATGCTCCCCTGGTCCCCCAGTGATGACGTGGAACAATTCCTATCCACATTTGAGCGGATTGCAATCGCCTGTCGATGGCCCAAGGCCGATTGGGTGCTTCATTTGTTGCCGTTGCTCACTGGCCAAACGCGATCGGCTTACGTGGCTATGAGTCTGGAAGATGCCAACCACTACGACCGAGTCAAACAAGCCATCCTGGCCAAATTTGACATTAGCAACGAGACATATCGACAGAGGTTTCGGTGCGCGACGATCAACCCAGGAGAGACAAATGGCTTACACCTCAGCAAAAGACGAAGGAGGAAATTTGTGACCAAATAGTTCTCGAACAATTACTCCGGATGCTGAATCCAGACACCAGGGGTTGGGTCCTCCAAAATTCCCCTACATCCTCAAAGAAAGCAGCCGAGCTAGCAGAATCGTTCCTGACAGCCCGTAAAGCCATGGGTGCACCGGCAACGTCCCCTATACGACAACCAACTTACCAACCAAGTAGGTTTGAGCGAATGAAGGGTGGTGGTCTGTACAATAGATGTCGCAATGAGCCTAATCTGAGGCCGAGTAATAAACCTCATAGTCACGAAGTGCCAAACAGGGTTAACAGACAGCTTCCCATCATACATTGCCATTCTTGCGGTCAACCAGGTCACAAAAAGAATGAGTGCCCTTATCAGAGCATGACCAGGGATAGCTTCTTCACGCTGCCAAAACAAGGAGGTGAAACAAATGTTATTAATGCTTCCCACGACGTTAGTGTTACGGTATGGATCGGACAAAAAACGTATAAAGCGCTGATTGACTCCGGGTCTGACCAAACTCTTGTTCGGCCGGAATGCTTCCCGGGGGACCCTAACTTTAATCCTCAGCTTGTAAAGATCTGCTGTATTCACGGTGACGAGAGAGAATACCCCTGTGCTGATCTGAATTTAGAGATTGCTGGCCAGACGTATTGTCTAAATGTTTGTGTGGCTGAGAGCGCTCCGTATCCAGTCATTTTGGGTAAAGATGTCCCTGTGCTGGTCGATCTAATGCAAACTTACCCCCAAAATGCTTTCGTAGTAACTCGCTCCCAGCAGAAAGTACTCCTGGATCTGACCTTCGAGAATTTCGACTTTCCTGTCCCTCGAGCAGACAAGCCTAGGAAATCGTGCCAAGATAAGCGCCGCAGTAAAGTGCGAGGCACCAAGCTGGTGGATGCATTAACTCCCCCGGTGCTCGATGAGACTGAAATATTGCCTCGAGATTTAAAATCGTTGCAACAAGCAGATCTTTCGTTGAAGGTACTATTTGATAAAGCTACTTCACCGGATGCCTTAGAAGCTGCAGTTTTACGTGACCGTTTTGTGTTGAAGGAAGGCATGTTATACGTGCAAGGTCCTGAAGGTTCACGTTTAGTTCTCCCTGAGTCTTGTCAAACCAAGGTGCTGAACGTTGCTCACTCTGATCCCTGGTCTGGACATCTGGGTCAACACAAAACCTATGTCAGACTTGCTGAGAGATTCTTCTGGCCAGGCATGTACGCTGATGTAGTCAGGTTTTGCAAGTCATGTCCCGAATGTCAATTAGTACGACCGGCCAAAAAATCTGACCGTGCTCCCCTTACGAGTCTCCCTATCATAGACTTTGAATGTGTGAAGGTAGGCATCGATGTCATCGTGCTCTGTTAGGTTGGTCATGAACCTGTCTGCAAGCACTTTGGGATCACAGTTGCAGCTCCCACTTCCAAATGCAAACTCTCAACCACCCACTCCATCCCCTGCTGTCTTTCTGTCAGCAGTTTGGTGAGTTGTTTCTGGCAGAATGAGATAACCGTGAGCTGCTGCACAATATCCTCCATGTCCCCCGATAGAGCGGCATCTGGAATGTAAATAAAACAGAGAATACTGGATAGTTCCGGGTTGTGGTTGCGCTCAAACACTTTAAAATTACAATCTTCACAACTTGTAACGAGTAGTGAATGAGTCAGAAACAACTGCTGTAGTAAAATCCACTGGAGGGTGTTTTTGAGAGAATTAAATAGGTGCAGAGTAATAAACATGGATACTTCTGTCGATGCTGGCTAGTGGCGTCTGGTAAAGAGTGCTCGAAGTGCTCAATGTTAAGAGTGTGCTTGATCCGTTGGTGGAGTGTAGCTGGCGATGTGACTTCTCAGCCTTGACCTTCTGGCTCTGGTGTCTTTGCTACCACACAATGGCCACCATAAGCATTCACATTGTCCCGAACAGACTGCTTGATTCCTGTCCAATAGAAATGTTGATGTGCATTATCATCAATAATATGATACTGTATGATATGATAATGATAAAGTATGATACTGCCCCTGATGTCCTGCCTCTTCATGGCATACTCTTTTTGTAAGGACAAAGGTATCACAAACTGAAATCTCTTATGTTGTGTCAAAGGTTCTTCCAAACACGGCACAGAACTCCCGTCAACCAGTGTAAGCTTGTCCCACTTCTCAAGAATTCTCCTTCATTCTTTGGAGCATTTTTGACTAGAAGGTATGCTGTTGATCCACGTCCACGTAACCAATCACTTTACACAGCTCTTTATACTCAAGTTGTCTGATCCCCAGATGAGAATATGTAGGAAGTGTTTCAAACCCGAAATTTAGAACAACTTGTCCTCATCACTTAAAAAGGCTCTCAAGAAAAAAACCTCTAGCAAAGAACCCAAATTTTCAAAAGAAGCTAGAGGACCAATGTCATCAAGAACCCTTTGTCATGCACCAGATAGATGTAATGCATCTTAAATTTCAAGATGTGAAATGGGCACAGCCAATAGTTTATCTGTGATCTGTTTCTTGAGCCTGATGATAAAAGATGATGATCGATATGCATCGTCTTCAGTCTGTGAGGGTTTTTTTTTTTCGCTAAAAAAATTACAAAAATGCTATTATTCTTTATTCACTTGGACAGTTTGATCCTTCATTAATAGAGCTATGTGGGTTTTCATAAGCTGACAAAATTCAAAAGGATTTATATTAGAACAAGCATACAATTGTTTCCATGCAACTGAATTGTCACTTGAATAAGTTATAAATAATGAGTTATTTAACATTAAGGAGTAGTTACATTTATTTTACATTACATTCAACTACATTATTTTACATTTATAAGTTACATCTGGCCCTTTGAGGACAGCCATTATGCTGATGTGGCCCTCAGTGAAAATGAGTTTGACACCCCTGCTATACAATAATCCAAAAATGAAACCGGTTCATGACTATATACAATTATACTTTGTGCTTTACACATAGCTTAACTCCATAATACACATATTAAACATTCAAATGTAATACACATATCAAACATATCTTCAAAGAAAGATAGAAGGTATCGGTTCGAGGCTCACCGGTGACCTTCCTGGAAGGAGTTTGCATGTTCTCCCTGTGCTTGCGTGGGTTTCCTCCAGGTACTCCGGTTTCCCCCACAATCCCAAAAACATGCGATTAGGTTAATTGACTAATCTAAATTCCCCTTACGGTGTGAATGTGTGAGTGAATGTTGCCCTGCGATGGACTGGCAACCTGTCCAGGGTGTACCCCTGCCTCTTGCCCAATGTGTGCTGGTGACCAGCAGACCTCTGTGACCCCAAAAGGGAAGAAGCAGGTATGAAAATGAATGAATGATGTTAACATGTGCAGTCCGTGCACTCAGTCAGGACTTTTGTCACATGCACTTTTGTCACGTGACCGTTATATTGCCGGGACCCGAAAAGATTAGTTCTTTTAGCGAGTCCGACTCCTACGGGTCCTTTCGGTCTTTTCTCTTTCCGGCTCTTACTGCATTGGTTAACATTAAGGAGATATCATGAGCCGGAACCCGAAAAGATTAGTTCTTTTTCCGAGTCCGAGTCCTCCGGCTCTCTTTCCGGCTCATAATTTGCTAGATGTCCAATAATTTGTTTGTTACATTGTGATTTTAGTGTTGATATGTTCATGTTATTTAGGATCTTTTGATTGTAATTTATTTTTTATTTATTATTATTATTATTATGTCAGGATGGCCGAGTGGTCTAAAGCCAGACTCAAGGGTCTAAATCCTTATCTAATAAAGAGAATTCTGGTCTCCAAATGGACGTGTGGGTTCAAATCCTACTCTTGACAATATTTAGGGGGCATAGTGGCGCAGTGGGTAGCACTGTGGCCTTTCAGGTAGAAGGTTGTCGGTTCGAGGTGCTTGCGTGGGTTTCCTCTGGGTACTCCGGTTTCCCCCACAATCCCCAAAAACATGCAGTTTAGGTTAATTGAATAATCTAAATTCCCCTTAGGTGTGCATGTGTGTGAATTTTGCCCTGTGATGGACTGGCGAACTGTCCAGGGTGTACCCCCGCCTCTCACCCAATGTGTGTCGTAGATAGGCACCCGCGACCCCGAAAGAGAATACGCGGGAATTAATTATTATTATATAGCTCTTTTGGCACAAACGTGTTATTTATTTTAAAACTTACTTATTTGTATAACTTTACAGCTTGTTTTGCACTTTAAATGACTTCTTTTATATAAGTATATTTTGATTTATCTTTTTAAGGTTGTATTTAAAAAAAAAAAACAATCCAAGAGTGTGTATAAATGTTTATAATAACTGAAACATCATATGCTACAAACAACACACTGACGATCTTTACACTGATTGACTTATTAAATATCAACTTAATTAAATTCAAGAATCAAATGCATAAAAGTTATTTAGTTAAAAGTTAGTACACATCATTGGCACGTTAATTTTCAATAACATGACAACTTGAAGGGAATTTATTACAATACTAATTTATTATACTCAAAAATGCTTCATGAATCTTAGGCTATGTAACGTTCACTGTTAGGTATATGTACCATATCATGTTTGTGTGTTGCCCTTTAAGAGCTGCGCCTCAGTGTGTGCGCTGCAGGTGTGTGCGCGTGCGCAAGGAGAGATAGAGAGAAGTGTGTGCGCTGCTCTTCTCCCGAAACCGCTATCCTTATATATACCTTGTTTGCTTTTGTTTTATGATGTGATTTTCTTGTGACGCTGAAGCTATATATAAAGGTTTGAGATTGGGATAATGTGTTTGTCTTGAAGCTCCTTTTTTTCACTGGCTATCCGGCACAAGCGTCACAATTGGCGCCCGAACAGGGACTTGAGCTTCGCTTTCCAACAACCTTACCTCTTTCTGACCGCTCTCAAGTAAGAGAACTGCAACTTGAGGATCCAATCACTGGTGATCTTCTACGGATGATGGAAACATCAACCCTGTCAAATGAAAGAGCAGAAGAATGTTCTTAATTTTCAATTCATGATGGACTGCTGTATTTTAATGACCCTACACCGGCATGTGGTATCCATCCTCTAAAACAATTGAAGCTGTATGTTCCTGAATCTCTTAAGGAAACTGTGCTGAAATACTACCATGATCATCCAACAGCAGGTCATCTGGGTATGACCAAGACCTTGGCACGTTTAAGACACAGATTTTTTTGGCCCAAGATGTCGTCAGAAGTGAAAAAGTACGTGTCATCTTGTAAAGTCTGCCAATTAACTAAACCTAGTCAACGTAAGCCAGCCGGTCTTATGGTTCCAATCAGTCCCCAGAAGCCTTGGGAAGATGTGGGAGTTGATTTTGTTGGCCCCTTGCCTCGTACTTCCTGTGGAAATGCTTACATCCTGGTCTTTGTTGACTATTTTTCAAAATGGGTAGAGATTGTGGCAGTGAGAGAAGCGACAGCACAAGTGGCAGCGAACAAAATGTTGAGTGAAGTGTTCTCACGTCATGGAGCACCTACTTACCTTATTTCAGACAGGGGTTCCACCTTTGTGAGCGACCTGTTTGAAAGACTTCTTACCCTCCTTGGAACTGAACACCGCCTAACTACTGCGTATCACCCCCAGACAAATGCTACAGAGCGGGTGAACAGAACATTGAAAACATCAATCAGAGCGTACATTGACAACAAACACACTTCGTGGGACAGATACATTCCCCAGATCTGTTTTGCCTTACGCACTGCTTTTCATGAGAGTACGGGACAAACACCATCAATGTTGCTGTACGGACGGGAGTTAAACACTCCATTGGACTTGGTGACTCAACCGGATGGAGATGGAGAGCTTGAAATTGACGTTCCTTATCTAGAACAGTTGCAATCTTCATTACGAGAAGCTCATGAACATGCAAAAGCGAGCTTGGAAATTAGTCACACAAAGAGGAAAGAACACTATGACAGGAAAAGACGTTTTGTTTATTATTCAATTGGTGATCTTGTCAGAGTAAAAACACACCCAAAGTCTGACGCGCTAGCAAATTTCACAGCCAAGTTAGCACCACTTTATTCTGGTCCTTACTGTGTTGTTCAAGTCTTGTCTGACGTAAACTACAGACTCCGAAAGCTGGATACAGGGGAGGATGCTGGTGTTTTTCATGTTGTAAACATGCAACCTTTTCATTCCAGACTTGATAATAGAGTCAATGAGCGAGATGGATTTTCACACGATTCTGACATACTTGATGGAGACAATCAGTTTCTATCTCAAAATGTAAACTCTTGTTTACCTGATACATCCAATTTTGATTGTGATCCCTTAACTGATTCTGATGACATGGTATCCACAGGTGATGGACATGATTGTGCCCCTATTGTTGACTTTGATCCCCATGACACTGATAATACTGAGGAAAAACATTGTTATGATCTGAGACCCCGACATGCACCAAGAGTCACCACAGGTTGGTCACAAAGGAAATGGACGAATGACTACCATACTAATAGACTTGACTTTAAGCAGTAAGTGTTATTGTTATAATGGAGTTATAGTACTATAAGTATATATACTTACCTATGTTCCATTGTATGTTTTTGATACCTGTATAAAGTTGTCACTAATGTTCATATCTGCTAACAGAAATGTTTGTTACACTCCTTTGTAAAAGAATGACCTTTATAAGCTTACAAAGTAGTGTGCGAATTTTGCCAACATGTATTTTGGTTATATTCCCTTGTATGTGTGACATAGAACAGGTTTTCTGTAATTCAGGTTCCATGTATGGAATTGAACATACAAATGTTGTCCTTCTGTTGTGTACGGCTGGGGACAGCCTCTTCTCTCCAGGGGGGAATCTGTAACGTTCACTGTTAGGTATATGTACCATATCATGTTTGTGTGTTGCCCTTTAAGAGCTGCGCCTCAGTGTGTGCGCTGCAGGTGTGTGCGCGTGCGCAAGGAGAGATAGAGAGAAGTGTGTGCGCTGCTCTTCTCCCGAAACCGCTATCCTTATATATACCTTGTTTGCTTTTGTTTTATGATGTGATTTTCTTGTGACGCTGAAGCTATATATAAAGGTTTGAGATTGGGATAATGTGTTTGTCTTGAAGCTCCTTTTTTTCACTGGCTATCCGGCACAAGCGTCACAGCTATGTAAGGTGTTGTATAATGAAGATACACTTAAAACACAACAAACACAAAAACCTTGTCTCTGAAAATGATTTTATCAACACATTATTAACACATTATGTGTTGAGCATCAAAAACTGTTAATAGCAGTAGTGGAAATAAATATAACAATAATAGTAATCGTTCACTAATCATGAACTAAACTAATATTTGCGTACTGAATTTGCCTAATGTTGTGGTGCAGTCACATGACAAAAGAACGAAATGAACTAATCTTTTCGGGTTCCGGCTCATGGCCGCTCCGTAATGTTAACCAATGCAGCATGGGAAAAGATTAGTTCGGTCTTCTGTCATTAATGATGAACGGATTACGCTCGGAAAACCACAAGAATGTTGCGCATGCGCTAATGAACGAATCCCTCTCCAACACGACTCTTTCCTCGGGAGTCACATTAAAGATTCGTTCAAAAAGAACGAATCATCTTGAACGACACATCACTAGTGCCTTGCTTTACTGACTGAGCGACAGGAAAGCTATCAAATTATTTTTTGTAAACGACAAAGTGAATTTACATTAACATTAAGCGACTTTTGACTTGACTTGGACTTGCCCTGTATTGACTTGGTCCCATCTCTGGCACACAGGCAGCTCAAAGTGGTAAGCCTGCTATGAAAAAGAAACCACTCACATAAACTCCAAATGCAGTTAAACAATAACAATTAAATTAAACAATGACGCAGCTTTAAAAAGGAAATCATACAGATTTTCTTCAGTAGTGCGAATACGGCACTTTTTAAAATGTGGACTAGTAAGTGTCAATAAGAACCTGTCCTCAGCTTGTATGTACATAACACTATACTATTAAAATATTTCTAAATATAATATACACAAAATATATGCATTACAATAGTAATTATTATCAAAACATAATTATTAATAATTCTTTATTATCCACATTTTTTGCCTCTACTCTGCGTGTAGGCAGCAGCGCTACTTGTGGCAAAAGAGGTCGAATTTTTTGAATTTTTCAGTGTTCAAATCATTTCACTTCAGCATAATTCCCTCTCAGCATGATGTTGTCTCATACGCAAGGAATATTTTCTTCCAGTCAAGCCCATATTTTTTTTCTAGTGGGTAAATGACTATGAGGGCTGACTACTTTGCTACAAAAAGCCGTTGAATAATGGCCATGATTACATACAACAATGGATGGCATCATTCCGCTTTTCCTGTCGCAGTTCTTTTTACATTCATTCCACGTTTTCTTTCAGGAACAGAATGAGAGTTCAAATTACTGTACGGTGTGTATAAAAATACACATAATACGCCTCTGACCAGCAAAGCTATTTGAGTAATCACAGCAAACTTATGTGTACAATTTTCTGCAGGATTTCCGAGAACACAATGTGACCCTAAAAGAGTAACATGCACTGGATGGGGAGGCAGGGAGGTCCTATTCACCACACAGTCCTCCATGTAAAATAAGGTCAGAGGATGTCACCAACTGAGCTTATATTGAGGAAGACAGCAGAGAATGGGTTTGCTCACTGGAGAAAGAAAAGCTCGGCTCTAAAAGCTTTACTTTAGCTCCAGCATTATGAAAATCAAGGCACTGATTCTCTTCATGTCTGCAATAGTCTGTCAGTCCACAGCTATGAGATTACCGTTCACTGACATGGACACAGAGCCCGTGCCAGGTAAACAATACACTTTTAAATTCAAAAATTACTTCATAATCGCAGTATGTGAGTGATATTTATCTTTACAGACTCCAGACATCACCATCTCTCAATGGAGAGGAGGCAGCTTGATGAACCCAGCGGTTTGGACGATGGAAGTCTTTGTTTTTTCATTCAGGAAAAGGACGAATTGACTCAAATTTCCTGCAACCATCGATTAACACGAAGTAAATTCAATTACAACCCGTTTGGGCTTCGCTTTGGGAAACGAAATGGACCGAGAGGCAGAGACTTAAGCAGAACCAAACACAAGCACCTGCTTCCAGTTATGCTTTACGTCAACGAGCGGTTGGAAACGTCGTAAAAATCAAATGAACAAACATGCACCTGTGGGTCACGTAAGGTGGAAAATTAACGGTACCATTTTTTCCTAACTTCTTCAAACCTCTGAACCCTAAAACGCACATGTTTTTATGAGTTATTGTAATTGTGCAATAAACGTTTTATAGTGTCTGGTGGCTTTATTAAACGCATTTTACTTTATGTAGTTGAGAAATGGTCAAAAAAATCTTTTTTTATATGTACAAAAAAGCGCTTCAGATAACTTTTGAAAACAATAACAATAACACGTTAAAATGCTCAACTAATCATAACAAAATGTTTTAATATTTACCAATACATCAAAACCAAAGAAAAAAAAACTTCCCAAGTGATTTCATAACCACATACTGGCGTTAACTTGACGTTGGATTTTCACATATTTAGGGACTGTACCAAAAGTTACATACTGGAGTTTTTGTATGCGTGTGTTTCAATAGCTTTTGAACACATTAACTTGAAACAATTTACACTAATGTTCACATCAATGCTTTATGTTCATTACTGAGTCTCTTTTGGGGCTCAACCGTTATATTTTCCAAAATAAATTACACCAAAAGATTTTGTTCAAAAGCAATTGAGATGTAAATTGTGGTCTATATGCAGTTTGATTCCATTCTGTGGAGAAAACGGTTGTTTTTGGTTATTATTTGGCAGTAATAATGAGAAAAGTAAAGGTAGCGCTATAAGGTGATTGTCGGTTTATTTGTTTTCATGTCATTTTGTCCAAAAAAAATATTTTTGTTTTTGACCCAGTGTGTAACTTTAAAAAACAGTCCTTAAATATGTGAACATTAAACGTCCAATATCTAATGCCAGTGTTCCACATAGAGTTTCTATAGATGTTTTTTTTTAAGTTAGACATAATGCCATTCAATCGATTCAAAATAATTTACCCAAATCAGTTCTTCTAATACATTTTAAAAGACATTGGGTCTTTCAAGGATGTGCTTCAGGTTTCTTGATGAATGGTGTCTGTTCCTCGTGGTTTCAAATTTTGGAATATAACTGAGAGAACATGTTTTAATAGTTTTCCCACATTTAGAGGTCACATTTTGGTGTGGATTCCCCTTTGAGCAGGAAGCTGCAGGTCTCTCTAAAGTGGTCAAAAACACCCCGTAAGCATTATTTGTTCATCTCAGATTTCACAGTGTTGGATAGATTTTGTGTAGTTGGTTTTGTCCAAAAGGGAATAAGTGGGTTGGAAAACGAAGTGCTTTAGCGCATGTAGTCTACAAAAAAAATTGTTTTACTTTATTAAAAACATTGTGTTTTATGTTCTAAAAACAGCAATGAAAGAATCTTGAGAGTGAGAGAGACTTAGATAAATATTTTGGGAATATGTAAGCTTCAATGCATAGCTTTCCAACTAAACAAAATGTGCACAAAGAAGTAACATGGTTTTGGGAGATGCTTGCCAGAAATCTGTGAATTAAAATACAAACTTGCAGCTAAAGATTATGGTTCACCTGCCATGGGACTGATAATCGTTTTTCAGTCATGAGAAAACAAAACAGAAAATATCACATTGGATTTTTGACTGATGGGAAACAATTCTAACTAAAGAATTAAATATATTAATATCCTTTAGGGCAGGGGTCACCAACCTTTTTGAAACCGAGAGCTACTTCCTGGGTACTGATTAATGCAAAGGGCTACCACTTTGAGACCCTCTTCTGAATTTATTAATAGTTGCAAAGACGCTGATCATGTGAATTATTTCTCACACTGAATAGGAATTAAATTAATCAACAAGGTAGTAAACAAATAAATATTTATATGCAACACTTTATATTTATGATTTGTCTTAGTGCAAGTGTTTTTTAAATTGAGAAAAAAAGTATTTATATATATAAATTCAAAACACTTCAAAATGATCACTTCTACAAGAGTCCAACGAAATCACAACGTCCAATGTACAAACAATAAATCATGTAAATACAAAAAGTGAGCTAAGACCTTTTTTTTCATTGTTAACGTTTTAAAATACACAATTTTTACATTTTACAAATGAATTGAACTAAACATGAACTGGAAACCATATCTGGTATCGGTTTCTATAGTTATTGGGAAGCCTGGCATTGTATGCGGTTTACCAGTATGTTGTACTCTGAGTGAGTTTTGAGATGAAAGGTGTGAAATGTCTCTCCACGTTTTGCCGCCTGGCCACCACCGCCACAGTCATTGCGCAAATGAGACAAACATATGCTCCTTCCACAGAGGTAAAAAACAAAACCCTTTACCTCGCATTCATCGCGAATATTAAATAATCTTTCAGTCAGTCGTCTCATTTTCGCTGCACTGCTTATTTGTTTCGTCGTAGTGCATCATATGACCTTTCAACTCTCCCCGGTCGTAGATCACACATATATATATATATATATATAATTTTTTTTTATTTATATATTGTCACATCAATCTTACGTGCAAGTGTCATTTAAACAAGAATAGCAATCATATTTAATTAGATTCAGCTCACTGGAAAGTTATTTTTAGAACAGGTAGAGGGCGACTCATGTGGTCTTCTGCTTTAGGGTCTCCGTTAGGGATTTAAGTAAACAGGCCTTAGTTTTACACCAATGTTTCAATATCACACCATCAACCTGATTGTAATAAGCTCTTCTTAAAAGTGGTTGGCTAGTGTTGAAACACGCTTTTGATACCTAGGCTTTTAGACACATCAGTTCATCTTTTAGTATTCTGCATATTTTGTAATAAAAAAAAAATTGCATCATTCAGTATGTGTAAAATTAGCTTGCAACATTAAAGTTTTAAATGACAGGGCAGATTAGAGTTTCTGTGGCTCTGAATCAATCGCAAGTTAAATGTATACATCTTTCAGAAGAATAAACAATTAATTGTGTTTGAATCTATGCAATCATTACAAAGCACCACAGAAACAAATGGATTTTAACAGATTCTTTAATTTATCATTTTGTTACTCACTTCTAGTACCAACACTTTTATGATTCAGAACTAAATTTGTTTCAAGTTTTCATCAATCCCTTCTCCAAGATCTTTCATAACAAGTCACAAAATGATGGTTCTTTCTTCATTGCTCATAAGTGCAAAAGCCTATTGATCATCGAAATACCACAGACACGCAACAGTTTGAATACTTTACCTCAATGAAATATTTCTACAGAGACATTGTTCAGAAGCATGTGCTGGAAGAAATCAATGCAGAGTTCCGAGTATAGCGCTACTGCTGATGTGTGAACAGCAACAAAAGCACCATCTACAGGTCTTTGAGATCTTTTTGGATGCCCCACAGAGTGTCTGCACTCTTCTTGAGCTGGCCGATCTCCTCGTCGGTCAGGGTCATGTTCACCACACTGCCCACTCCACTGCTGTTCAGAACACACGGGAGGCTGAGGTACACTTCTTCTCCGATGCCATACATGCCCTGCACAGCACATAGACATTAGCCACTTAAACTCAAGGGACGCCAGTGTTTGAGATGGAAGCACAGGATAAACCGCTCACCTTCACCATGGTGGACACTGGGTGGACTCGGTTCAGATTCCTCACCAGGGTCTCTGTCAGATCAGCCACGCTCAGCCCAATGGCCCAGTTGGTGTAACCCTTCAGCTTGATAACTTCATAAGCGCTGAAAATTGATGGTAGACATCTCAAGATTAATTCTTGTTTCCCACTTGAGTTCATTATGCTTTTTAAAATACCACAAACACAGTTGAGCCACTTCGGCTAACAAGAATGTTACATAAAGAGGCATGGTGTTTACCAGGATTCAACCATGTGTAGAAAGAACAAATGGCAAGCCAAAAGTAAAACTGCATTTTTACAGAAATCAGATCAACGGATTTGAAATAATTGCCTCTTCAAATATTTAAATACACAAATTAGTTCTGCATACGCTTTTTGCAGAAACACAACCGATTAACCGCTCCGCCATTCAGAATGTTTTAGTAGCCTAGCAACAAGCTGCATTGTGATTTTGGGGGGGGGGGGGGAGTCCCTAGAGCAGAAAACTATTTTAAAAAGTATGTTTCGTAAAAGTGGGAAAATATATTTTCCCAAAATATAAAAGTTTGAAATATATTATTGTTTTGTGATTGTCACATAAAAAAAGGCCACCGTTGATGTGTAAAGGCCTGTAGGTCCAAAAATCTTTAATAATTCCAAGTTTACCATTACCTTTAGTCCAGGGGTGCTCACACTTTTTCAGCTTGCGAGCTACTTTTAAAATGACCAAGTCAAAGTGATCTACCCACTACAAAAATGTAAAACATCAACAAACAATTATTTTCAACTTTATTGAGAATTGACAAAACTCAATAATTAATTATTTACATTTTTTGTAATAACGGGAGTTTAATTTGATGACTTGCACTGAATTGAATCATTAGAACAGTTGTGTGTGACCTGAATTGATGGTAATAGAGTGATTTTTATGAGAGCAATTGAGCTTTGATCCAAATAATCAAGAATAAAAATGATGCTCTAATAAATATTACAATTTTTATTGAAACTGAGTCGTGCAGTACAATATTCAGGTGAGGGGTGGCGTGTTGCTTGATTTTGGTTGTAATAGAACAATTTAGAATGAAGTTATGAAGCATATTCTGGGTAAAACATATTTTGGATCTGGTAATTTCCAGACTGTCCCTAAGCGGTTCCATGTCAGCGGGTTGCACATAGACGGTAATGTGTTTCTGCGAATGCAGAGGGAAACTTTTGATAAAAAACGTTTTGTAGTTTGTCCGCTACATAACAGAAATTAAAAATAGGTATTATTTGTTTACTAAGAACATTCTGGTCTCGAGCTATTGATCAGAGAAAACCGAATCCGTGAATCTGCAGCTAACTCTACTGAACTGTGATGGGATGGATGATCGGCTGATATTGTTTCAATTTCACGCAGCGATCGACCAGTGCTACTGGTCGATCACAATCGACGTAATGAGCACCCCTGCATTAGTCACAAAATTTTTTTGGGGGGCAAGAACGAAAATTGTTCTGGCTGCAGCTTCGTAGCATTGGTGGACAAACTAAGAACTTGGGGTTTTTTAAAAAAAAAAAAAAAAAACTGTTTCCTCTAATATCTCCTTATTTTACTTGTAAACAAGCAAATAAACACAATCAATTGTAACCACTACATGTGAAGGACATCTGTAGCAAGTTTGGTGTCCATACTACAAGAAACTAATATTCTGTACAGGTTTTGATTGAACAAAGTTCAGGCGTAATCCATGTTGGCACAATAATTGAAATATGGAAAATATCTTGTCCAAAGCTTCAGCTACGTTCATAGTCTTCTTTTCTTGCTTACGGGACATGATTTCAGCAAAAAAACTCCTAAAGAAATGCTGTAAAAGGGGGGTGGAAGCCCCTTTACACTGTCTACGCGCGCTATGCATAAGCTCCTGTTTATAACGCTTCCAACCTTGTAAGTTCCGCGTGTGCCCACCCCTCGATCGTCTGTCCAATCCGGGAGCTCTATACCTCGTTGAAAAGCTTTGAATCTGTAGAATCCAATGATATCCACCATTTTGAGACTGACAGGATCCCCGACGAATCACAGGACACGGAGCGTGGAGAGGACTGCTTTTACGCACGGGGAGTAAGTAAGAAACGGCAAAGGTAAGACAAGATTTACATGCTTGCTTTGTTTTCGCTGGCGTTTTTTTGGGGGAACTTTCGCTCCCTGCTCTGAAATACTTTGTGCAATGTAAATGAGTTGCATAATCGCTGGATTCAGCTGGTTGTTAACTTTCATTTGATGCCATGGTTTTGGTGTTTCCGTTTATATTGTGGATACATATCACACATAAACAAAAACTTGATCATGAATTATGCTCCGGCTATGTTTATTTGCATGCCATTAGAGCTGTGGTTAATGAATATGAAATTGAATGAGATGTTTTTAGAGGAGTTTCCGCTGAGCACAACGGTATGTAATATGTGTGGGTTACTCTCAGGGTTAGTGAGCTATGAGTGAAAATGTAATGCAGAAGGGGGCAAGTCCCCAGTACCGGGCTTAAGAGGTTAAAATAGAGATACAAGGTCAAATATTACTACAGTAAAAGTGCTTCCTTCAGATATTTACTTGTGTAAAAGTTATAAAAAAAAAAAAAAAAAAAACCTTACAATGTACTTGAGTATCCACAGTACAGGGATTTATTATGGTTCTAATTTACCGTTATCACTTTTGTCAAGACTCTTGCTTAAACAATGTGAAAAGACTTTGACTTATGAATGCTGATTCTTATTTAAATGATCCATGAGCTCAAAACTCGAATTTCCTTTAGAACAAATGAAATAATGTGATTTCAGTCCAGAACTTTTCAATTAAAGATTCATTTTTAACTGCAAGTTTTAAAAAAAAATCTATTAGATATCAGATTACTGTAATAGAAACTAGTTTCTGGAGTTTCTTTCATCATTTATTAAGGCGCAGGCTTTTCATAAAATGTTGATGTTAAACGACGCTGAACTGCATTCGCATTAAAGTAGATATTGTGTAAATGTGAAATTAATTTTAATTTGATAATAAAAGAAAAGAGCCGTGGATTAGCACAACATCCCATACCTGTCCACCACCATCTTGTGAGCTTCCTTCCAGTTCTCACTGTCCTTCTCTGTGCCGATGTCGGGGTTGAGTTTTTGCAGGCTGACCCCGGCCACGTTTGCTCCGCTCCAAACAGGCACTGCGAACATAAGAGCAGCAAGATCAGTCGAGAGAGGCCTTCCCGTTCAAAGTCTGCTGTGAAGCCGTTCCCTCACCGCTCGAGTCTCCGTGCTCTCCCAGGATGTAGCCATTGAAGCTGCTGGAATGAATGCCCAATTTCTCTGCCATGATGTAGCGGAAGCGGGCAGAATCCAGGTTGGTCCCACTGCCAATGACACGGTGCTTCGGCAGGCCGCTCAACTTCCAGGTCACATAGGTCAGAACATCCACTGCAGGAGCCCAAGAGAACCAGGGTCATTTTCAATAAAATGCTAACATTTTCAGTGTGTGGCATATAAGCCTGCAACTACTTCATTTTCACCCTTTGAAATTTTTAGCCATCACTTATAATACCAACAAGTTCTGCTGTTTAAATTTCATTTTTCAGCAGGTTTATGTTCTAACTTAATAATTTGAACTTTGGTACAATTGTTAAGTGTTTAAATTTTTAGATATTAACCTCTTAAGCCCTGAGGCCTATTTTCCGAAAATCCTATACTTTTACTTTTTAACCTCTTAAGCCCTGAGGCCTATTTTCCGAAAATCCTATACTTTTACTTTTTAAGGCATTTCTCAGCTTTTACAAGGTCTAAACTGCAAATCTTGGTATCAAAATGAAGATAGGTTCTTGGGGAGTGGTGTGGATGAGTTAATTTGACAGTCAAGAACACTGGGTAAGAGTAATTGATGTTGGAATGGCCAAAAAAATGAACTCCGCCTAAAAAAAAAACATGTTTCCTCCAATATCTTCTTATTTTACTTATAACGAAGCAAATAAACACAATCAATTGTAACCACTACATGTCAAGGACATCTGTAGCAAGTTTGGTGTTCATACTACAAGAAACTAATATTCTGTAAAGGTTTTGATTGAACAAAGTTCAGGCATAATCCATGTTTGCACAGTTTGGCACAATTTGGCACAATAATTGAAATATGGAAAAAATCTTGTCCAAAGCTTCAGCTACGTTCATAGTCTTCTTTTCTTGCTTATGGGACATGATTTCAACAAAAAAACTCCTAAAGAAACGCTGTAAAAGGGGGGTAGAAGCTCATTTACGCCATCTTGCTGCGCTTTTGGGAACATTTCATTCACAAACGCTTTCGACGTCGAGCTTCTGCGTGTCCCTACCCCCCGACCATCTGTCAAATCCGGGAGCTCTATAAATCGCTGGAAAGCTCTGATTCTGAGGAAACCAATCAGCTCAACCATTTTGAGACTGACCGGATCGCCGACGAATCACACGACGCGCAGCGTGGAGAGACGTGCTCTTACGCACGGGGAGTCATTCCATATTTGGTGACGTAAGAGGAGCACTGGAGCAACAGAAAAAACACAAAATGGACTTTTCGCGAAGCTATCGACCGGACATAACAACAAACGGACTTTTATCGCTATGGAAATAACTTTTTGTTGAAAAAACGGCAAAGGTAAGACAAGATTTACATGCTTGCTTGGTTTTCGCTGGCGTTTTTTCGTGGAACTTTCGCTCCCTGCTCTGAAATACTTCATGCAATGTAAATGAGTTGCATATCGCTGGATTCAGCTGGTTGTTAGCTTTCGTTTAATGTCATGGTTTTGGCGTTTCCGTTTATATTGTGGATACATATCGCACATAAACAAAAACGTGGTCATGAATTATACTCCGGACATGTTGTTGTTTATTTGCATGGCGTTCGAGCTGTGGTTCACGGATATGAAATTGAATTAGATACGTTTTTAGAGGAGTTTCCGCTGAACACAACAGTATTTAATTTGTGTGGGTTATTCTCAGGGTTCGTGAGCTATGAGTGAAAATGTAACGCACAAGGGGGCAAGTCCCCGGTACCGGGGACTCTCGGGCTTAAGAGGTTAAGACAAGTTTAATTTTCAAAAAACAAACTTAATTTAAAATATCAATTTAAGACTAAGTTATGTTTTTGCATTTTAAAGTTTACTTAAAAGCATCCATTTATAGTTTTATGTTCTAAATCAAATTAAAGAAGCATTTTTTTTTAATCCGATTAAGCAAAAAAAGCCTAGTGGCATGGTCCTAAAGCAGAAGCCTCACCTGGATTGGAGACCACAATGAGGACACAGTCAGGGCTGTATTTGACGATCTGAGGGATGATGTGCTTGAAAATGTTGACGTTTCTCTGCACAAGGTTCAGCCTGCTCTCTCCTTCCTGTTGACGAACTCCAGCAGTCACCACCACAATACGGGAGTTAGCGGTCACAGAATAATCTAGCAGCAAAAGAACAAGATTAAGTGCCAATTCCCACTACAGAAATGAAGGTTCAGGGCAAATATGAATGGATTACAACAGAACCACTGGTTAACACACAATGGTAAACTCCGGTTTAAGGTAAATCCAAATTAAATTGTAATTCTTAGGTGGACGGAGACATGAGGTTAAAAAAAAAAAAAAAAAAAAAAAAAAAGATTGTAGTGTTGCTAAGCAACCTTCACTCACTACCAGGCAATTAAATATGGGACATCCCTCTGTTCTAAAGATCAATTTATCCAATTTATTAAAACTATTAATTTGGAAAACACGTTAACAAACGGTCCGGTTCTAAAATGCAACATACTCCATTTAAAAATCCAACTTTTATTAACTAATTGAGAATTAGCATGGGATGCACCAAAGCATCAAATATATAAATGTTAAGTAGCCTCCCACCCTTGTCTGCAACAATCTTGGGTGTCTTGAGGAAAAGGCTTCCATGCTGCAGGTCAAGCATTTCACCCTTCAGCCGGTCCTCCACAACGTCAACCAGAGCCAGCTCATCTGCAAGCTCCTATAAACCACAAATAATTTATTATTTCCCAATCAGATCCCAATAAACAGGTCTCCCTTATTGTTAAAGGCATCTCTTACACGAAGCAAGACGCTGACGGCACAGGCCATGCCCACCTGACCCACACCAACCACTGTGACTTTGTTCCTGGGGGGCTCAGCAGGGCCGCTGGCCAGAGGAGTGATCAGTTTCTGCATTACGGAGGCCATGATCTCACTGCACAGAAAACAGACAGAGGTCAAAGGAATGCTTACAGACAGATACTAATGCGGTCAAAAGCTCCCCCCCCCCCCCAATGCATTGTCTCCATCGAAGTGGAACTAAAGCTAGACAAAAAAAATCTTCTACTTGCACTTTCCCACTAGGCAGGATTTAGCTTCGATCCACACATGGGAAATTTATTACGTTTGAGTGGGTTAATTCTGTGCCGCTTTATGAAATAGTTTCAACATTGATGTTGCAGAAATTAGGAAGGCCAAATCAAACGTTCATCCAGGTATAATTTTCATATGAAATAAGCCCTTTCGTATCTTAGTTTGGTTTAACCTAAACTGTGCAGCCCTCCGCATCAGGAGGAGGTTGAGCTCCTCGTCGCTGAATATCCAACAAGTTACACACTAGAAAGACTGAAGGAACACATTTTTACAGTTCTTGCTTTCTCTAGAATTTGACCCTACAGTGCAATGCTGTACCAACTGAGCCACAGGAAAGCAGACAGTAGCCACTCTTTATCTGACAAATTATTGTGTTGCTTAATGTAAGCAACAGGTTTCAACCAATGCTGTGCCACTAGTTTTCCTTGAGATTATCCGGTGTGCCCGAGGAAATTATCCAAATTCTCCTTTAACAAAAAAAAAAACTAAGTTGAAAAAAAATATATTTTTTTAAACCAAGGAAAACCAATGAAAAATCAAGTAACATTTCTTCAATCCTTAAATCTACACATTGCTAATGTAATAAATGATAAAACAGAACAAAACAAGCAATATACATATGTACACAAATGTGAAACCTTACCTTGCAAGTAAAGCCATGTGTCGGAGGTGGGACAGATGCAGAAAACATTACGGCACCACATATGAAAGTTAACTTTCGAGATATTTCACGAATTACTGACAAACACTGTTTCAAGCTCAAGAATAGAGAAACAGCGTGTGAAGAGACGCTTCTGAGAACGCATCACAGGGTTTCTCCAAGTTGTGCTGCAGAACTTTCCACGTTATTTCTTTTTCGACACCTTGACTAACAATTTTTATAGCACACTATTGGTAATCTAAACAATGTTTTGCTTGATTTAGTAATTGATTTAGTATTAAGGCACATCAGCCCCATCAGCACACTTTTTTCAAAGGTAGAATAGAGTGCCAGGACCCGGAAGCACAGCATGACAGACTTGGTATCTCAAAGCAAAAAATTTCCCACGAGACATTTCATATCTCAAACATTTCATAACTCGAAGCATACGTATCTTGAGGTACTGTAGTACCACTGTAATCTGATGCTTCTTTAAAGGTGGAGTGGCGTAAGAAGCTTAAACATGTAACACACACAGATATTATAATAGTCAAATTTTACAATGCAAACAACTTTTCCTTGCGACCAAAAGGGATAACAGTGCCCCCTCTGGCAGCTGGTGCACTACGCAGACTACGTATTCCGCGTATAGGGAGCAGCGATACAGCATTAAACAAACAATGGTGAAGATCAAAATGGAGGAGGCGCAGCGCATGTATAGCCACTCCCCTGTAATGTTCTACATCCCAGTGACAAAACTAAAAATGAACATCAAAAGTAAAAGCTTTGACATTAGTGACGGAAAAAAAGCATTAAGCAATAAAAACTAAAATAAATAAATGTATTAACTTCCATATATCTCTGACCCATGCCATATTTTTTAACAATGGCAAATAATAAAGTAATGTTTTTGGCTTTATAGCAGACGGCTCTGCGCGCGGCTTAATGGAGCAGCTCCGGTAATCCTCGGTGATGTAACAGTCCTCTCACGTCCTTGAAGCACTCGCAAAAGAAAACAAATGCCTACATCTAACGCAACGAAAGAAGTAATCGACAAAGCTCAGTGTTCATCTCTAATCAGCGATTTCATCCTGCCAAACAAACAAGGCCAAACAGAGCGGAGCGCTGCGTTCACAACACAAACGACCTTGGTTTGAAGACAAATTAAATTGCGCAGGGATCGAAATAAAACAACCGCGACTCGATGTTTAATCTCAATCTGTTTGACAGGAAGCGTGGCATCCACAAAGTCAACGACAGTGATGCATCGCAGGCTAATCAAGAGATACGGCACAGGATAATAAATTTAAGTTATATACATACATATGCTGCAGGAATGTTAAACAAGAGTCCTTGGGAGACCAGTGGAAGCTGCTGCAGTGGTGAGAGCGAAAAGAGACGAGCGCGTGGCGTCGTGACGCGTGAAGCTGCGCAATTTGAGCGCGCGGTGCTGCGTAAAGTGCGCATGAGCCGCAGCTGGGAGCGCACGTGTTGCCTCTTCACTGATTTGAAGAATACCACAAGCACCGACAGACCTGCCCACTTTCCTCTTCAGGGTTAAGCCAAGGATTTCATCACCCGCCATAAAATACATCAAACCAGTTGACCTTGGGTGTTATTTGTGATGTGAATTTTGTGAGATGTTTGAAATATAGGTATGTCCCCTCAACTGTGCAAAGATAAAAAGTGCTCTTATTACTACTGTTTATGGCTTATGTTAGTTCCCCATGAAGGGGCACTTGCTGTGTGTCGTAATCTAGATCTTCAAAGGTTTCCTGGGAATCATAACTCACACATTAGCTGCACTAATGAAGAAAGTATGCTCTGTTAGCAAAAAAAAAAAATACAACAATGCTTACATCACTGTCTCTAAAGTGCATTTTTGATTAGTCGAGGAGAAAACTGGATAGCATCTTTTATGAAGAGTTAATAAAATGAAACAAACAATAGTTTCTGGAATCCAAAAATGGCACACCAATGAAACCTCAGATCCTCCCACTGGCTCGACCAATGAAACCAGCAGCCAGTGATATCTGAACAACATTAGCCAAAGTGATTATTTCAGAGATTGTTTGTGAGACAGTTTTAGGGTGAAATGTGGGGAAAAGTAAGCTTGGCTCACAGAAGGATTATGAAACTCTGTGCACACTTTGTGTATGGATGCATACATTCAATAAGAGTCGTGTTTGTAGGCAAGATGTTTATTCGTTTTAAGCTCTGTTTTAAAATTGGGGTTTTAATCGGTAACATATCATACACCAATCTTTTAAACTATGCATCAATTTGTCAATAAATAGTGTTATACATCACAAGGCCATCCAGATCAAGTTCTGCTGCCATTTCAGTTACACACTTATCTATTGCCACGGCAGACAGCAGTGTTTGGTGTCTAAACACTTCAGTAACTATACACAAAACAGGTTAATCCCTTGAGTTCCAGACAACAAGACACCCGCCAGGTGAAAGTATCAGTTCAGCAAAGATGCTAATGTTGAGGAAATTGGCAGAAGAAAAATGACAGTAAGATATTGCTTTGTACGCTAATGACATTGAAGTTTCAAAGTTTGAAGTACGCAGGTTAAACGCGATCTGCTTTTTTTAATGCAGTCCCTAGAGTGCTCTTGGGTTGCTATAATGGAATATTCCAGCAGCTGATGAACTCGTGTGACCCTGATGGAGCCCTGTGCGTGCTATTTCTGACTGACCTTCATCAGACAAGGACTGACAATAGAGAACAACAGACACATAAGCACACACACATGAGGCAAACAAAGGACCAAACTTGCTTACTTTTAAAAGTTCCTTTGGTCTAACTGCAACAAATCGGACAAAGGCAGAAAAAATAATCTGTAAGTGTTCCCATCCTGAGGGTGGCACGGTGGGGCAGTGGGTTTTCGGTTCGAGGCTCGCTGGTGATCTTCCTGGAAGGAGTTTGCATGTTCTCCCTGTGCTTGCGTGGGTTTCTGGTTTACTCCATTTCCCCCCACAATCCCAAAAACATGCGGTTAGGTTAAATGATTAATCTAAATTCCTCTTAGGTGTGAATGTGTGAGTGAATGTTGCCCTGCGATGGACTGGTGACCTGTCCAGGGTGTAACCCTGGCTCTCGCCCGAAATGCGCTGGAGATAGACACCGGCAGACCCCCGTGACCCCAAAACGGAATAAGCAAATTGGAAAATGAATGAATGAATGTTCCCATCCTGCTTAAAGAAATGAAACCGTTAAAAATATCATGAATACTTATTTTTACTTATTGGTAAAAAGTGTTTAACTCCATCACACCGACCTGTATTCATCCTGGGTCTGTTTCTTTTGTTTTAAAAATGAGATAAGAGAAATCGAGAATAACGCATTGACTTCTCCACATACGGATATCTGAAGTCTTCTGAATGCTGGGTTCCCATCGTTAACAAAATCGACTATGGGAGAGATCATCAGAGTGTCCAATACTTTCCAACCAATTATAATGGGCCAATAAAGAACAGTTTAGAAATTAGCATACAATACCTACAGTTGGTATAAACCTCATACTTGACTCCTCATACAACCTTATAGGTGATCTTCTGTGCATGGTAACATCAGATGGAGCATGATCCCTCCATTCTGAGAAGGACGACAGGACAGGAAGTAACCGCGTTGCTCTTGAAAGATGTGTTGGTGATTGGACTAGAGGTTCCTCCAGTACCTTTCTTTTCTGAAGTGCACGAAGAGGGATTCAAGACCTTCTCCACCCTTGTAGACAGGGCAGCTAAGGGATAGTCCTGGATTCCTAGGGTGGAGCAGGCTATTGTAGTGCATTAATTGCTGGGCAGTGCTATCGTTTGTGGCCTCGTCTGACTGTCCCTTCCAAAACCTGGAAGTTACATCTGCTTTGTTGGGCAAAGCTTACTCTGTGGTGGGTCAAGCAACCGTGTCACTGCATGCCATGACCCCCTCTGTCTGTTTACCACGAAAGAGACCATCCTCAGCCAGAATGTACACCTTAAATGTCTTGTCCACGGAGGGGTCAAAGTCATCTTCAGGAATGAATCAGCAGCAGACAATTTCTCAAGAAGGAAGTAGCCTTTTCGGATCCTACCATCAATATAGCAATAGTGCAATAGCAATAATGTCACAAAAAGTGCAAATTTGGCAGGGCAGGCTCCTTTTGAGGCCTTTATGACAGGATAAGCACCTTGTGCGGGTGCAGTCTTAAGCTTGCAAAATGGGGGTCCGGATTTTTCACCATAGACTTCAAGGGCCCGGATACCACGAAGGTGTATGCTTTGGTCACCTGCTCTTTCTCGCCCAATTCCTGTTTCTTTAGAGAAGAGACTGTTGTCTCTCATGACTCCATCCCCTGGCTGTCCAGCAGATATGGGAGAAGTTTGGCAAGGTATAAATTGACCTGTCCCCTCCTAATACAACTCCCATTGCCAGTTGTTTAACTTCTGTCCCTCTAAGAACAGACACACTGTCACATTGCTGGGCCAGGAAGAACCGACTGTATACGTTTTGAGCCTACAAGCACAATCCTTGTGCAAGGTTACTGATGATGAGCATGAACTTCTTCTAGTTGCGCCCTTTGGCTCAACAAAACGTGATTCACAGAGCTTTTCTCACTTATGACATTCACTCTCTGGCCCATTCTTCTGGTTTGAGACCACCTCACTCAGCGATGGTGCAACAGGCACCCAAGACAAGACCTGTGGAACCCCCACATCTGGCATGTATAACTGCGGAGGACCTCTGGCTCCAACCCTTGATCATGCCAACTCCCTCTATGAGGGCCATCTATGGTTGGAAGATCTCCCTCTGTAAGATCTTTGAACATGTCCTATAAGTATCGTGTTGACCTTTCTAGGATGAGTTTGAGTGGGGTCTGTCCCAATCTACTCTTAGGGTCTACCTAGCCACGATGCTCCTTACACCGGCTGGTTGAAGGGGAATTCATTGGTCTCAGGTGAGATTTTTCATGCCAACGTCTTCTAGTTCTCCTTGTGGAACCTTGGGATGTGCTGAAAGAGGACATGAAGTTAGTTGGTGCAAGAGTAGAGGATACTGAGGACAGAGTTAGGTGGAAATGGATGATTCGCTGTGGCGACCCCTAAACTGGGAAAAGCCAAAAGAAAAAGAAGAAAGAAATGAGTATTGATAAACTTTATTTCACTTCTCAAATATCACTGTGTTTTGAAACAGTAGCTTTCTGTTTAGTTTTGTTGTTGTTTTATATGTAATGTGCATTATATTTGGAATAAAAACATATTGAGAAAAACTGAAGTGATCACTTTGATGGTTAAAAAAAAGTGTTTTGGTAATTTTTCAGTTAGTTCATTTCAAATAAATGTATTTTATGTTCCTAAACCATTTATTAACTGCATTAGCCATGCAGTTAATAAAGCACAGACACCTATTCAGTATTGCGTTTTTCTGAGTTATATAAAAAGTTTGTTTGTGCGGAAACAGTGCGCTCCAGTGCTTTTAACACACTTGGGATGGAATGATGTTGCATTACTCACTCAGGAGGTGAAGGTGCATTTTGAGCCATTACAGAACGAATGCAATTACGACAAAAAGCTGACCTTATTAAACAACTCTGCACTCCCTGACCTGGGAGCGAGAGCTTCCTCGGCTGAGGAAGCAAATCAGAGAGCGTTCATTTCTCAGAATTCATCTTCACACATCTGCTGGAAAACTACATTAATAGCATGCAGCAAATGGGACATAATGACAATAGAGCTGACAGACCCCATCGTTTGCGACAATAACCAGTTCTTTCCTCTATATCATCTCAGAAATATGCTCAGATTTGAAGCGAATGAGGCCTTTCTGCCTGGCATTCCCCGAATCAGTGTGGATTGTGTCCATAGTTAAATTTTTTTTTTAATTCTGTTCATATTAATCTGCTGAGGAGAGAGACCGAGAAGCATTGTGGCATCCTCAAACACTACTTAACTGTAATTAATGTAAAAACCCATTTATGGCAGCTTTTTCAAACCCGGTTGCAAGTTTCTTCTTTGAGCTGAAGCAGTGAGGAATTAGTTCAGCTTCACATTTGCTGTAAATAAAATTCTTCGTTTAGAGCAAGTCTGATATTTAAAACGAAAAACTCACACAACAAGATAGAAGATACATCAGGGTTCATCATTGATGAGGTTTGATGGAAAGATGAATATCTCACATTGCCTCCAGCATCAAAAGTTTGGGAAAAAATTTTTTACCCACACGTATAGGACCTTGAGGGTCTCTGTCTCTCTGGGGGATCAGGGGGGAGGGGTGACTGTCTCGCCCCCTGTCCTACCCCGGGTCGGGGATCCTCAGTTTTGGCTCTGCAGTTGTTGTTTTTTTTTGCAAGTAGAACGACCACTGAAAGGTGGCTCTTTTGATGACATGAGTGGGAAGTAAAAGAGCCGCATGGTGGCGCTTTTCCCACATTTCATAGAGCCATCCCATTGAAAACAGGATAGATGAAGAAGAGCATAAGGAAGAAGACGACAAAGAAATCAGAATGCATAGGAAAAAAAATTGATGTTGAGCTGTTTAAACTGTTGGTGGCTGTTCACAGGGTGCTGTTTGACAAATGGCATAAAGATTACAGAAATTTGGAGAAAAGAGAGGATTTATAACGCATGATTGCCTTGGATCGATAGTAAAACATCTTCGGGCAGAGAGAATCATTCATTCATTCAAATTCCAACCGGCTTATTCCCTTTAGGGGTCACGGGGGTCTGCTGGTGCACATTGGGCGAGAGGCGGGGGTACACCATGGACAGGGCGCAGGGCAACACACATTCACACCTAAGGGGGAATTTAGATTATTCAGTTAACCTAACCACATGTCTTCGGGATTGTGGGGGAAACCGGAGAACCAGGAGTAAACCCACACAAGTACGGTGAGAACAGGCAAACTCCTTCCACGAAGGTCTATGGCGACCCTCGAACCAACGACCTTCTAACTGGAAGGCCACAGTGCTACCCACTGTGCCACCATAGAGAGAGTCATTGCATCAGTATTTCCTCAACCAAGACGAAGAGCACCCTACTGAGAAGCCATCCAAAGATTATTGCGAATCGGTTAACTAAGAAAAGCAGAACATAAAACATGGAGAAACAAAGTATAAAGAAATTAATGTCTGTGACATATTTTTATTTAAAAATTTTCATTCAAAACTAAATTTCGTCTAAATAATTAAAATAATTTGGATAATACACATGAAAGTGTGAATAAATCCAGGATTGTTCAGGTGTCAGACAATGAAACCGGAACGTTTGGAGACAACAGAACATTTAGAAGCAGTTAGTAGTTGGTAAGAGAATTGCTTAGAATAAAACGATAACATTTCATATCTTATTACTTTAATTAAATATGTATTTGTATGTAAATATAATAATTCTGCAGCCATAAGAGAACAGATGTTCTGTTTAATATTTCACATTTTAACATTAAAATGTATAGTGTTCAAGAAACAAACATGGCTCTATAGACAGAGATGTTCAATGTGTACACTACCACCAGATTTTGCTCATCAGTATCCTTCCCCACAGAGATCAACATTCCCATAGTGTGAAGACAGAAGAGACAAGACACAAAGATGGGGAAGCTTTTGTTTGTGTCAGACTTTAATTTCTCTAATTTTCATACAGCCATACGGAGGCTCTGAAAGAAGCCGGTGTCTCCTGTATGTTGGCTACACCTTCAGAACTCTCAAACTCTAAGAAGAATCTCAAAACCTCTTGCAGTTGATGTCATTAATGAGGCTGGGGTTGCTAAAAGAAGAAAGTTCATTATTCAATGAGCCCCATCTTCCTCTTGAGGGACTCTGGCATCTCGGGTGGAGGTGGTCGTGGCAGACGCAAGTAAACCTTTACTGAGTCATAGATGAACCACTGCAGGGCAGTCAGTGTACCAATCATAATGATTCGAGCGCCCAGACCCTTCCAAACTCCTGAGGAGAGGAAGACAAGAGGACAATCTTGTGATTTACACACGCCTCTATATATAAAGCTACCGTAAGCTGTGCGTGGAGGCATGTAGAGCTTTAGTGAACTTGGATTTCTCTGAGTTGTACATGCATTGGGCTTTAAATTTAAAATTAGGTAACTGGAAGTGAAACATTTCAAGTCCACGAAAGGTTTAGTTTTAACCCCTTCAGACCTGAAATGATGTAATCATGCTCAAAAAAATAATACATCTTCAATGTGATTGCAAAATATTGTGTTTTTTCAGGTATTCTGTGCATAAATATTCTGTGCACTTCTTCACTTGGCATGATGTACTGCCATCATTTCATCATGTGCATGCCAATTTCTTCAGATTGCATTATTCAAAGTCTTCCTGCCGTTTGATTGGGTGACAAACGTCCAAATTAATGGACAATAGGCTTTAGTTGGTAAAAAGTAACCATTTCATTGTCTTTAGGCGTTGACTGGAGATACACTTAGGGATGAAGTGCTAATCTAAATATATTGTTCAATTAACGGATAAAATAAACTCGAAAAATGTATTCATATACAATTATGCGGCTAGCGAACGTCGTGCCTCGTTTTATTATGTGGAGTTCCCTTTAAAAAAAAAATGTTTAGTCGCATGAAAAAAAGAACAACAGCATCCTCTTCTGGAAGCGAAGGATATTGCATCCTGTGTTGAAAGTACAAAATCGCAATAAGAGGAAATAAATAGATTTTATTAAAGAGAACAAACAAATATAAGTTCAATTCGTAAAGTATTTGTTTGTCTGGGGCAGATAAAATAAAAATTAAAAATGATATAAAATAAAATTAGTTCAAACAAACATAAGAAATGACTCATCAAAGGTTTATAATTGAATGAATAATTTATTAATGAAATATATGGGAGTGAATTAAAATTTTTATGTCAAATGCGTATTATAGTAAATCTTAGAAGAGTAAATATAAAACTGAAGGCTAAAGACCTACCAAGAATTTGTAGATCATCTCTCTGTAATCTGCAGCTGAACTGATAATTAATATAGATTTCAATTCTAAATGTTCAATACATCAAGAATCTAAAACAGGCCAAGTTGGCAGACAGGTAAATTAATTTCCATTGGATTGTAGGCAAAAGAATCTAAAACATTATTAAGAGGTTTATAAACTTTGACCTTACATGTGGCGTTGTTGCCAGCTTTATTGAGGGGTCAACATTAAGCACTAATCACTCGTACAGATGTTTTGGGTTGTAGAGATACATCTTCAATTTAGACTTGCCACAAAAAGGTTGAATTAGTCATTACGTTAAACTAAAACTGTAATGTCAATCTCCACAAAAATTTCTACACACTACAACGTCTGGGAGGAGTTTAAAAGAGTAGGTTTTGACCTAAATGAATACAGTGGACAAGAAAATTAGCTGAATGTGGTAAAATTAGCATTTGTGTTCCCAACATAGTCCCGGAAAAAAGTAAAGAACAGATTTTTGACCATGGAATTTTTTTTTCATATCTTTTAACCACAAGGTGGCGCTGCCAGAAAAACTTGGTCAGTGGACGGTCAAAATGCAGATGGTCAGAACATATTGAGACCATATTTATGATTTTATTATAAACTGACCACTAGAGAACACTGTGCTGAAACTTGGTAGGCAAACTTAGATCAACGTTAAAATTATATAATAATGAGTTAAGAATATAACAACGTTAAAGCTAGCAAAAGTCAAACTACCATATTCTTAAATGTAAGTATATATGTTGTATATAAGGTGGTGCAACCACAAATCTTATTGGGTATCTTCAGGAGATGTAGGCAAACATGCAAGCCAACTTTTGTAAAGATATGTTGATGCATTTGCAAAACAATTAAACTTTTGACTAAATCCAAGATGGCCAACATTCAAAATTGCAGACATATTAAAAATGGTCATGGTCTAACACTCTGATGATGATCAGGATGTATTGAGACCAGTTTTCTGATTTTACAATGAACAGATATAGAATTGTAAGATAAAAAATATTTTTTTTATATCTCCTCACCCCCAGGAGACACTGAAACAGATCAAGCTTATGATAACATCCACAAAATTTGGTGTTGATATACTAAGGCATTACTGAAATATAGCTTGACGACTATATAAGTGAGTGTTACATCATAAATGGTCACGCCCCATTGTTAAACGCTTTGTCAAATCAACTTGAACTCCATATGTTTTAGTCTATATAGTGAGGATGCTCTGGAACAAATTTGGCGAAATTCTGATCATCTGTTTTTGCAAAAATTAGGTATTGACAATTATTCAAAATGGTGTGTATTCAATGATAGTCCATTGGAATAGTCCTGAGACAAGATTTAAGCAGAATTGAGAATTTTACCTCTTCTGAAGGTATTAACATATAAACATAAGTGCATCTTCGGACTAGTGGTGGCGCAATAGAGTTTGAGTTAGAGGGTCTAGACTGGGTCAGATTATTCATAATGGCTAAATGTATCAGTGTGCCAAATCTCGTAATTTCCTGCTAGCAGTTCATAGGGCTGCCATTGACTTCAATAGCAGAAACGGAGGAATAATAACAACAGTAAGAAGAAACTGAACAAACACAATAGGTTCCTGCACAGCTTCACTCTTTGGCCCCTAATTAATGGACCATGTGGCCATTCTTCATGTATCTGAACACTGAAAAGCTGCAGTCTCTTACCTACGGGCCCCAGTCTTTTCAGCACCTCAGCCGCTGAACTGCCCTTCTCTTTGTTTAGGACAGACACCACAGAGTCAGCGGGATGAGAAACCACAGCACAGAACACACCGGCTGAGGAGATCCACACAAACACAATTCTCACATAATGCACTGCATTTCAGACACTTTGTGAATATAGACCTACCAATGTAACCTGCGACAAAGGTCACCACCAGCTGCTCGGATTTGGAGCATTCACCACGAGGCTTCGGTACAACATATTTGTACAGCATCTCCACCGTTCGCTCGAAACAGGCAAATTTCATCATGGTGTAAGGGATCTGTCTCAGCCACAATGGAAAGACGCCTTTATAGAAGCTGTGTATATAAAACAGAAACAACCAATCACTTCAGCCCAAAGTTAGAATATTATTGGATAATGATAACAAGACATGATGTTTTGATCTGGGGGTATTCATACGTTAGAGCCTCATTTAATTAAACAGCGTTTCTGGAGTTTGTAACAGAGATCGAGTTTGAGCAAACATCCAGTTTGGGTTTGAAATGTGAAAGTGCTTTGAGCATCAAGTTTTTGTCTAGAAAAAAAAACTTTTTTTACTCATTATTTATTTACTCGTTAGCTATGTAAGCTATTTATGTTGTGATGCACAAATATACTAAGCCCCTCCCACCACTGGCACTAAATCCCTCCTAAAACTCCACAAATTTTCCCAGTGACGCGCCGACATTTCTGAATTGTGAGCGATGGGGAAAGCAAAAGAGCCGTCGAAGGATCTTCGGGAAATAGGAGTTGAAAGGATATAAAAAGATCTCCAAGAAACTGGGAATCGGCCGATCAGCAGTGTTCAAACTATGATGAAGAAGTGGAAAGTGGGGGATTCTGATGAAACCAACAAAAAAAACCACAAATAACTTCAGATGTAATCCAGGGCACTCTGGAAAAATGTGGCTGTTTCAAGGAGAACAATAAGGAGATGCTTGAAGAAACATGTGTTGCATGGTTGAGTTTCCAGAAGAAAGCCATTACTCCACAAATGCCACAAAGCAGCTGCTTACAATCTGCCAAACAACTCAGAGACAAGCTCCAAACTTTTGGAACGAAGTTATTTGGACGATGAGACTGAAATTGAACTTTTTGGTCACAACCATAAACTCTACATTTAGAGAGGAGTCACCAAGGCCAATGATGAACGGAACACTATCCCCACTGTGAAGCACGGAGGCAGGTCACTGATGTTTTGGGGATGTGTGAGCTCCAAAGGCACAGGAAACTTGGTCAGAATCGATTGATGGAAGCATGTGGTCAAAGGATCCTGGAGAACAACGTGCTTCATTAGCTGCTCATGGGACGTATACTGAACTTTCCACCCCCCCATGATCCAAAACACAAGGCCACGCCCACTTGTCATTGGTTCCATCAGAATAAAGAGAAGGTTCTGGAGCAGCTCTCAGTCTCCTGATCTTGATATTACTGAAGCACTCTAACGTGCCGTTCATGCAAGAATTTACAAAAGCTGGAGGCTTTTATCCAAGAAGAATGCTTTATAAACAGAGAAGATAAAGAACCTTATCCACAACTACCTCAAGAGACTTCAGACTGTCATTGATGTTAAAGGGTGGAAATAGATAATATAAAGAGCTGCGGTTTAAAAATTTTGGTCAGGTATGTAAACTAATGAGCACAAATGTATTTTTTCAGGGCATGAGCTAAAAGCAATATCCAATCACAACAGACTTGGGCCTAAAAGACACAACAGATTATTGTCACGTAAAGGAGGGTCTTTTTATGGATGACTCACTAGCAAGTCATTTGGGAGTCGTCGTAAAATCCGGCGAAACTAAATGCATATTATAAGACAACGAAAAATCCAAACAGGATATTTCATATCCCTTTAATCCTGTGCAACCACAGCTTGAGTGAGACCAAAGAAACTCTAAAAAAAACATGACTTGCCAAGTTCTACTCACGCTTTTATCCCTTCCTCTGCGTGCATCTTAGGGGCGCATTGCCTGAGTGTGTTTGCATAGCCAGGCTGCGTCTGAATTCTCACTTTGCACGCTTCCATCGGAGCCAGCGCAATATCTGCGAAAAACTCTGCGCTGGCAGATGCTGCCAGATACACAGAGGTCCTCCACAAATACGCATTCTCCTGTTCACCAGAACCAATGGAGCACAGCAGTTAGCTGCAGATTCAACAACACCAGTGCATCTTCCCTGTCTCCCGAACTCACCTCTCCCAGCAGGTCATTGTAGAAGGCCTTAAAGACTTCATAGAAACCAAACTTGCAAAGGCCTTGCATGGAATAACCAAAGAAAGTAGGAGCCCAGCCCTTACCCAGGCCTCGGACGCCATCTTCTTTTAAAGTCACTGAGAATCCGTTGAAGATGGACTTGTACTTCATTGGGTCCACCTGAAAGTTAACGTTATGTTTAGTATTAAACCACTCATCAAGTCACCTAAAGCTGGGCCTAGAATGCTGATCAAACCATGACTGAAGCTGTATCTGAGGATTTCAGCGGGAAAGTAGCATGAATCTAAATCAAATCGATATTTGGTCTGGGCACCTTTACTTTCAAATCAGCATTGGTTTTTCTTGCAGCTCTTGCTCACAGATTCTGAAGGAAAACTGGCCACAAACAGAGGTTTTTGTTTAGCATCTCTGGCTTATTTTACGTTCTTTCAATTTCAAACACTTAATGTGAAATGAAAGCTCCCTTTTCCCCATGCTGCTTAAACCTTGAGGCCTGAAGCTGAAAATAAAGCATCATTTGTTTTCAGAGAGTCCTGTATTGTGTTCAATCAGAAAGAAGTTACATGCAATAAGCAAAACAAGCAACAAGTTACATATTCCTTCAAGCTTAACAGCACTGTAAAACTTTACTGTAAATACACAGGGATTTTCTTACAGTATTATTCTGTATTTTCATAAAGCAGTGCATCTTTTCAGAATGTCTATAAATATACAGCTGTGTTCCGTTTTAAACAGGGAAATACCAAATACAGCATTATTCTGTAAAATGCATTGCATTGTGGAACACTGCACGCATATCATCATAAGTGATATCACTAACTGTCTACGAGATTGCTGTTGCACGAAGTGGGGTTCTTACAGTTCTCATTGTTCATCATGTATAATGTGACAATCATTATCTGCTGCTTAGTGAACCACAAATAAAAACTGTAAATGAAACGGAGCAATACGAAGAAACAATCAAATGAATAAACCAATATTAAACCTGCGACGATCGTAAACCGACGTAAGAGTGGATAAAGATGAACATGTTGGTAAAATCCAGCTGCCAGTATTCTACTGTAAATTTACAACAAAAAGTTTTACAGTGAGTGAAATTCTATTTATTAATGTAACTGACTAAAGTTAGTTAATTTCGGTTTGAAGAAATTTTCATTTTGCTCCTTATTACTAATTTTATAAAGCAATCCACTTTGCAAGTATTTCAGAAATAATTTGGAAGAACATACACATCATTCAAGGTGTAGATCTTTCCATCTAGAAAAGGTTTCCTCCCAAAACCATCTGCCTTTCACAAGATATTCTCATTTTAGGGCATTTTCTTTTAATCTGTTTAGTTATCAATCAACCTGCAAGGAGTTCAACATTGGAACACACTCTTTAAAAAGTTTTGTTGCAAACAGGGCAATGCAGCCGACATGATAAAGATTTAGGCACCCCTGTAAATGTCAGATTTTCCTTGATAACTCATTGGTTGTGTGGATAAGAACATTCAGTTAAATACATCATATAGGAGAAAAACGCAGTGAGAAGTGAAATTAGGCATGTAGGCACCACAAAAGAAAAATGCATGAACAGCCCGCTTTAAGTCACACCACAAATGTTTAATAATATTCTGGTCTGGGGACTTGTTCTACCCGGCACAAGTGCTCTGAATAATTGAACATCGACTTCATCTGCAGCAAGATGATGCTCTAGGTCTCTGGAGCTGGTCTGTGGGTGGTTCGTGACTGTTCTCAGCATCCTGCGCCTCTGATTATCTGAGATTTTTCTTGCTCGGCCACTTTGGACCTTACCTAGAACTTCCAATTACTCAATGTTCCTCACAGTTGAAAGTGAGAGCTTTCTATAATCCCCCCCGCCACCCTAAACCGTAATGATCAACAATCATTGTTTTCAGCTCATCTCAGAGTTGTTTTGAGGAGAAACACTTACAATTGGCCTCCTTTAAATACTTTCTCATAATTGGAGGTCAATGGTCACCAAACCAATTTGTAATAATTAGTGCTAAAGGGATTGAAATGAGGGTGCCTAAATTTATGCACATGCCTAATTTTATTAAAATAATTCTTGCACACTTTGCATGAATCACTTCTCAAATATCACTGGGTTTGTCTCCTGTATGCTATGTCTCTGAACTTTTGATCCAGACAACCAAAGGTTTAGAAAGGAAATGTACAAGGGTGCCTAAACTTTTGCATACTGCTAAAGACTCTTGAATGTTTCGTGAGAGAAGCAAAGCAGACCTGGATGCGACATTTAACCAGATCTAGGGGCACAACCGCGGTGTGTGTGAGGCCACAGCTCAAAACCCCTCCGAAGCCACAAAGTGCGTAGTATTTATTCGACCCATATTCACAGCTCACATCTGCACATAAGAGAGGAACACAAACACAAACACAAGCAAATTAAATCATTCCTAGATAAGGCAAACTCACAAAACCTGATTAGTTCAGTCACTTACATGTTGTTCAGCTGATACGACACAGGGTTTGACGTAATACCTTAAACTAGACGGCTAAAGGTTCTACACAAATATTGAAGATGGCTTGTTGAAGAGCCGTTTAGAACTATTTTTGAAAAATGTGCCCCTTGTGACTAGAATTGATATAAACTTTACCCCATTAATCAATGATTTTCCAGAGCTGAGCAATAGATTTTTTTTAATCGGTTGCTGGGGTAAACAATCTGGTTGCTAGAGAGAGATCAATGATGTCATTAAAAGGTTACATTTTCACTATGAGTGACATTTACCGGTTCTATGAACAAACACAATCTTTTAGATTATTTTTTGGGCCATTTTTGCCTTTATTTTGAATGATAGGTTGGATGGAGACAGGAAGAGACGTGGGTAAAGAGAGGGGGAAGGTTGGGAAATAACAACAGGTTCGGGATTCGAATATGTGTCGCCCTGGGTAACCGTACGCATAATTGTCTGGCCGTCCGCTATACCGCGTGGCCAGACCCAATCCTAAATGGGCGTGACGTGATATAATGTCATTATAAATTATAAAAGCGAACTTCTCTGTCATTTCCCAAATTTGGTGTCTGTTTGGTTGCTACGGAACTGTTGTGACCCACCCCATTATTTATGACATCGACCCCCCAAACTCTGACATGTCTCAATTTAGATATTCCATCACTTGTTTTATGCTTCCAGAGCATTTCTCACAATACAATACTGTGTTCCGCTGGACTTTGGTCGCTTAGTGAAATCTCAATATAGCTCTGTATGATGTAATCTGATAAAGAATACAGAAATAATTGCATTTGGAGCAACAAACCCTGTCCTGTTTATTTAGAATCAAGACGACATTTCGTGCTACAGAACTATCCCCTTATACTCAACCTATTAGGGCTCGAGTGCTGGAAGAGTGAGAACATATCTGAAAGAATAGGTTATAGCACCACCTAGGTCCAATTTCAAATTACGATGCCTTTTTGGCTTAAGCTTGACGGTTTGTTTGTGACTGTCAGTTGGATTTTGAAGTTTCGCAATGAAGCAGATAAAATTTCCCATGTGTATGAAGGGTCTATGTCTGAACACATACGCACGCACGGACGCACACACGCACACACACAAATATATATATTGCAGCCTATGGTGTAGCCAAGTATTGGCAACATGGAAAATATGTTAAATTTAAATTCTGTTTTTTTTTTTTTACTATTTTAAGCTCTGTTTAAACTAAACGTTTGAAATTTGGAACACTTATGTTCCAAAAAAACTGAAAAAGACCTACAAAAATGTCTATTACAGCGAGTTTCCAAAACCAACAGAGAGTAATTTATTAGGTAAAAACCCCTAAATTTAGCCCACATTTGTAGGTTACAAATACATAAATATAATTTGGTAATATTTTATATATATAAAGTAATATGAATTGTGTTTCCAAAATCGTCAGGAAGTCGCCCATTTAGCAGAAACCCCTAAAAATGTCCACTTTTGCTTGTTTCATACTTGAACAAACTAGAGATTTTGTCTTCCAACTCCATCAATTGATGGAATGTTATTTTGCGAAACCTTTTGGCTTCATTAAACTACGTGCACACGGTAGATGTAGAAATTTTAAATATCGCCCTACAGGGCTCTAGACTAACTTTTTGCACTGGTTGCACTGGTGCGCCTAAATTTTTTTCTTAGGTGCACCAGCACAAAAGTTAGGTGCACCCAAATTTTCAACCACATCACATTTAACACCCCATTTTCACAAGTTCACTTTTTTTAGTTATCTATTCATTTATTTTTTTTAAATCACTGTCCTTATAGACAATATTGACTTGTAAATGATTAACTAACAACCTGGTCAAAATAAAGTTCTTTATTTGAAGCACAATTCTACAAGAAAGGTAACTAAAACTTACTGAAAAAGTGTTTAAAGTGCTTTACTGAGCTGAAATTTAAACTTTAAACTGATTTTGGTCCCCAAGAGCAGCAAATGCTTTCTTTGAAGCAGCATTAATTCGTAATTAAACAAATAAAAACGATAATACCATTTACTACCCAGATCAAGAGTTTATAATGCAGCCTATTTATTTATTTATTTTTTATTTTTAAATATCAGAATATTATGGTTAATGCAGTAACGAGACGGTAGGCATATTATTGACATAGGCTCCATGACATGACATGGTTTACCTTGGGCATGAGCATGCTCGACCTCAATGTGTTCAATAATATATTCATCGGTCTTCCTTTCCGCAAGATATGACTGTACACAATGACGCATTCCTTTTTGGCGATATATGTGTCTCCGTCGATCAGGAATTCCATGTACGCACTGTTCACAATTTGCACAGACGTCTTTTTTTTCAATGTATCTGCGATGACTTCTATAAATTGGGTGCGCGCGACATCATTGCTGTACGTCGGGTTAACGTTCAAGCCATTTTTCTTCATAAGAATTATTTCGGACTTGAATTTAGTGAAGGGGAGTTCTTCTTTTGCAATATTGTAAGCAACGTTAAACTTAATTCTCATCTCAGCCTCGTCTGATGATCTGTTTGCAGCTGCCTGCCGCTGAAAGGCAGCGGGGAGAGGGGACACTTCATCGCGGCATGTTATGTGTTTTATAGAAAAATTCTGAAATTTATAGTTTCAATTCTAAATGTATTAGAGCCAGTCACAGGGGAGGTTGATGGCTCCGTGTCAGAGCATTGGTTATGATTTTCACGATCAGGCCCTAACTTATCTTTCTTAATGAAAAATCTGTCAATCGTTCTTTTCATCTTCTCTCGTAATCCACGGCTACATCCACTGTTTACCTGATGGACTCACCTCTCTCTCTCTGTCTGACTGAATCACATGCATTTTCAAACGTACGTTCACACGCATACACGCATATCTGGACCACGGCCAATCAGAGGGGGGGGGGGGGATACGCTCTTCACTATCTCTGATTGGTTTAGACCACGATATGGGCCTAATGTGTGTCTGTTGTTGAACAACAGGGAGACTCACAGAGTTTCGTTTTTTCCCCCTCGAACTACGGGTCGCACCGGTGCAACCTTTGATTTTTTTTAGTCGCACCATTGAGAAATTAGGTCGCATATGCGACCAAATTGGTCGCACTCTAGAGCCTTGCCCTAAACAGGAAGCTATTAATAACTCAGCGAAACAATGTTTCAATGCATGTCAAATCTATATAGCAGCCATCAGTTATAGCACCCCTTTATGGCAACATGGAGTAGCCAGTTTTCTGCTGTTTCTGAGTGTATTTGAAGGACATACGGTATTTGAAATTTGGAATGTGTGCATGTGTGTGTGTGCGTGCGTGTTCGTGTGTGTGTGTGTGTGTGTGTGTGTGTGTGTGTGTGTTAGCGACCAAGATCCACAAATAGTTCAACAGAAAGTCAGTTATTATCCTTGTGTTTTACTGTAACAAACACCTGCTAGAAAAATTGATAAGATACTTTTTTCACCCATTTTGACATAAGAATATTGCCCAATACAATAATAGAACAACGTCATAGCACCACCCGGTGGTACCTTAGCACTTTATTTTGCATTTAGTTTTTCATTATTAGCCCAATTTTCCTGAAATTTTAAACACCTCACTTAAATGCATGACCTAAAAAAAGACTGATCATAACAGTGCATGGTGCAAACAATTGGGCACTGAGCGGCGAGGCAGCCTGAGAGGCTTGAGCCATTTAATCGCTGCTTGCAGCTTTAATTTGGCCAACAAACTCATTTAAATGTATTACTTGTCCCCTGCTTACAGGGACGAGCTTTTAGAAGCCAAAATGTTTCACTACTTGCAGAATTGTCATGTATTCAAAATTTCTTGTGAATTTAGACACAATGCAATGGTCAAAAAACAAAATAGCAGCCAGCAACACTACTGGATCTCATTTATGCAACCATTATGAACAAAAATCTTTATTTTTCTGCTTCTTGTGAACAAGATGAACATTGTTCAGAGAAAGCTAAAAGAGGAATATGATGATGGTGAATTTACAAGAAAAGCACAGAGGAATTAACGATCAGCCAAGGCAAGCAAGTCTTAGAGCCACTTGTATAATCCTCGAGATAAGAGGTTCATTCTTAGCGCGTCCAACGAAGAGCCTTCCGGCAAGCATTGGAACAAGTACAAAAATTGAGCCAAATTGTAAACAAAACATCAGTTCCAACAAACTTACCATCCGGGGATGCAGCAGCAAGTTTGGGTTTGCTTTGGTGGCTCTCCCGCTGCTGGTCCCATCTGATGGAGAAATGCGGAGACTGGAAAGGATTCGATCGTGCCAACTGTGTGAGGGTGTTTGGGTACATTTTCACCAGGTTTTACTGCTAAAAGACACTCACATGAAACAATATCTGGGATACACTACCCATCCACGATTCAAATACTGCAGAAAATCCACTAAACAGTGTGTGTACTCACTTGTGTTAGAAGAGCAGCAGGCAGATCTGAAATGGCCTCCAACTGAATCAACCCTGACCTTCGGTGACGTCACTGCACTACAGCTCTTCCGAAAGAGGCATTATGGGAATACAGGCTCCTCCGTCCTTCATAAAAACAGCGGATTGTAAATAACAGCAGCTTCTGCCTCCAATATTTGGTGAAGGTTCACAGATAGATCATGAAGCAGACAGTTGCATCCGGTTGGGCTCACTGTGGTGTGTGCGCTCATTACACTCAATACTGTAAGAAGATTAGACTCCATGAGATGCTCTATTCCTGGAGCAGAGCCGTGTGCTGCTTTATCCTCGTTACCTGAACCAGATCAACGTGCGGCTAGACCTCCCAGTGACCATCAAGCACTGCACAGCATTGACAATAACATAAACTAAAATCTATTGTACAACTAAATCTCTGTAGCACTATGAAACCAAGAGAAAGGAGGGGCTTTCCAAGAAGAGAAAAAAAGTTTACGATTGATTATCTGGGAAACTAAGGGATTAGTTTCTTCTGGGCGGCCAACTTTGGACACCAATCCTTGAGATATGTAGCAGGGTTTGAGAGGTGAATAAACCACTGCAGTTCCGACACTCAATGTCTTGAGGTCTCCCCAAAAACTCAAGGTAGAGCTTGACATCTCTCACTGCTGAAAGAAACCTACCATTGCTTTTATAGCCTGATTTTTTTTTCTGTAAACACACATTAATTCGTTTTCCAACCCGTTTATTATAGTTTTTTGGGGGTAAAGGAGGTCTGCCGGTGCCCATCTCCAGCACACACCAGGGTGAGGCGGGGGTACACCCTGGACAGGTTGCCAGTCCATCGCAAGACACACATTCAACATTACAAAACTCTAGCATTTTGGAGAATTGCCCGCAGTATATTGCATCATTTAAGGATTAACTTTACAAAGCTAAACATGCCACGTGTATTTAAAAAGCTGTGGTTCAAACGATTTTATGATACATTCAGGTGAAAGTAGAGCTTTCGTCAGGCTGCCAATAACCTACCCAAATAACCTTTATTGTCTCTACATTTGCAGTAAAGTTTGTTTTAAAAATTACAACTGGGGACAATGAAACTGTGCAGGAGATAGAATGGAAGAGATCATTAGAACTGTGTGTCTACATTAAAGCATTTAAGAATTTCAGCAGTTCTTGTGATAGTTGTTACAATTTATATTTATTTTTTTGGTCTGAAGGGACTATAAATCCACCCTTTTGGTATTTTCATCAAATATGAAATTTGCAGGGTTGCCAGCAGGTTCTAAACTAAACAAAAAAAATTCGACCATAGAAATGTATTAGACTGTAGGATTACAAATTTAACATCCGTAGTAAGCTACGCTTTTCCTACTTAACTATTTAACAACAGCCACAAGCTATGTGTTTCATTTGTATTTGGTATTTAAGATTCATCACTTAATGATTGTGATTTACAGAGAATTGCTCATTAAGACTCTTTTTACATAATACCAGCCGATGTATGTAGTCCTTGTTGGGGGCTGGTGGAATTAGGTAGGTGCTACTTGATTTACAGTCTTTTGTTATCTGATCATGCTTTGAAGGACCACTCCTTTTGTGGGCAGACCCCAAAGGTTTTCTGGTGTATAAAATACAAAAGAAAGAATGTTTTAGTTGGCTGTGTTAAAGGATTTTGGACGCAGCTTTTGACAACAAACTTCTTCTGTTACCCCAGTTTCCTACAAGGCCTTAAAATTCACTGTTCTAGTTCTTAAATAATTTGTAAAAAAAATTCACACTTCAGATTGAGTCACTTGAGACAGATTTCCCAGCATGCACTGTGTGAGCTGGAACATTTGTTTGTTTATCAACGATGGCCGCCATATCAACAACAAAACAAAGTAATTTTTGTAATTTACAAAGGTTTCAAAATTACGAACACCATCGTTTTACATTAGTTTTCACAAAAATGTCCAAAAATATAAGTGAAATGGCAAAAAAAAAAATGTATATATATATATATATATATATATATATATATATATATATATATATATATATATATATATATATATATATATATATATCAGTAGTTTTTTTTTTTTTTTTACATTTTATAGATTTTTCTAGTTAACTCACAGCAGTTTGTTAGGTGTCAGCCAGTTCCTGGCTGCTCAGTCTCTGGAGGATGTTGAAGACATTTATCTAATGGATGTGATAACTGCTGATCAGAATATGAGGAACTCCCTGCTATCGGCGATTGTCAAAGCCGGTCAGTGCTCAAAAGCCTACTAAGCTGACTGGCTGGAATGAAATGTCTGGATTAAATATGTCGGGCCTCATTCAGTGGTCTGTGACTGCAAACTGGATATCATCAGGGAGAGACTGACAGCTATGCAACGGATGTTGGATAAAATGGAGACCGGCAAAGGACAGAAAAATCTGTCAGATTTTTTTTTTACAGATTTTGACCCAAAATTATCTGGCTTTCCCTTCATCTCCTCTGGCCTTGAAGGTCAACAAGGAGTTAAAATACTCCCCTGAGAGAGCGAGATAACAAGGCGCTCCGCATTCCTCCCTCTCTCCTCAGTGTCGCTCTTCAAGGTCATTGATGTCATAAAAAATGTTAAATTGTTACTATGATCATCATAACCACACCTTCATTTCTTTATGTTTCAATTTGTGGGTTGTGAGCTTTCCTGTGGCTCATTTGGTAGAGCATTTGGGAAAGCAGGAACTATAAAATATGTGTTCATTCTCTCAAAATGTAAGTCGCTTTGGATAAAAGCGTCTGCCGAATGAAAATGTACATCTTGAAGATATTTGCGGTGACCTTTCCCATTTATTTTAAAAGACCATTATAAGTCAGTGGTAAATATTTACCTCATGCATAAATTTTAACCCCTCTCTCACATTAAGGTACTGAAATATGGCAAATGTTTTTATGAAGTGATCCAAAGTGGTTTCACTCACAAATTAAAACAATAATTAATGCAAATTTAAGCTATTTTAATTCACTCATGAAACAACTCAGTGATTGGATAGTTTGTCATGCATATTAACCCATAAAAGTCTCTGCACAAATCAGGCACGCAGCAATCCCACCGGCTACTCCGGAATGGAGTAGGAATTATGCAACTAGGGTTGAACGATATTCTGTTTTGACATCGTCATCGCGATGTGCGCATGCGTGATAGTCACATCGCCGGAACATACGATGTGAGTGGAGAAGCCCATGGTGTATAACAGAATGGTAGCATCATGTAGCAAAACACGAGTTTGTTGTATGGCTTGTTGCTGGGGTAACATGTACGTTCCGTGCCTGCACAGTGATTGTGAGCTGTAAGCAGTGAGCAGCAGCACAGGAACCATTCACTGCGAAAAACGCGTGATGAAGAGGTGCGCGACTTTGCCAGTGTGACACCTCATAGAGCAGGGGTCTCAAACTCAAATCGGCCTGGGGCCACATCAAGTACTGTCATGCACCAGAGGGCCGGACGAAAAAAAATTAACGGAAATATCGACAAAGAATACATTTAAATTGTCTTTATTTGTACTAGTGTGTCATACTTAGAACAGTTTGCACATATTTCTTTAGAACTTATGTAATTTAGCACCAGAAAACATACAAAAGTGCTCATTATTCAAATTTTGAAACAAACGTAATACAATACATGTAAGCCTATTGATTGCTTATTTCTTGCCAGACACCTGTTTGCATTTCTGCTCACATAAGCTGGTTATATTGGGGTTGATAGAGGTCACAGTTGAAACCCTGAGGACAGCCTGAAGGTGGTCATCACTTAATCTAGTTCTGTATTTAGACTTATTATAGTTCATAACTGAAAAAAGTTTCTCACATACATATGTACTTCCAAAAAGACACAAAACACGACTGAACAATTTGCACAGCTTTGGGAAGGATTTGCACATTTCTCTCAGTAACTGTCCTATCAACTACACATTTCCTTGTGCCTCCCTGAACTTACTTTTTAGTTCAACATTACACTGCAGATCTATTAGTTCCATTTGCATTTCACATGGCACAGTGTCAACATCAGCTGAGAAAGGATCTGCAAAAAGCTTGAAAGTGTCTGCATGTGCTTTAAAATCTGCAAAGCGCGTGTCAAATTCCTGCTCTAATTGTTCAATTGCAGAAATATAGCCTTCACCACAAAACTCTGAACCTTTCTCTACAAGAGATTTGCATGTTGGAAAATGAACAAGTTTGTTTGCAGCAATGTGCCCTTTCCACAATTTCAGCTTAGTTAAGAATGCTTTGACACATGAAAACATTTCTGTAATCAGTTGCGCTGGGCCTTGTAGTTTTAGATTTAGCATGTTTAGTTCATGAGTTATGTCCACTAGAAAGGCCAGGTCCATCAGCCACTTTGGATCATCAAATTCAGTGACAGTCATTTTGCCATTATCCAAGAACATTTTAATTTCTTCTCGTAACTCAAAAAACCTCTTTAGGACCTGCCCTCTGCTAAGCTAGCGCACTTCAGTGAAATAAAGCACATCTCCGTAGGCAGCCTCAATTTCCTTTAAGAAAGCACAAAACTGGCGATGCTGCAAACCCCTTGATCTGATGTAATTAACGCATTTGATAACGACAGACATGACGTGCTCATATTTAAGACATTTGCTACAAAGGCTCTGCTGATGTATAATACAATGCAGCACAAGGGCTGGGCTCGCGTTCTCTTCTTCAAGCTTTCGTTGTACCAGAGCAACCAGTCCATTTTTTTTCCTGCCATAGACGGGGCCCCGTCCGTGGTGATGCCTGTCAGTTTGCTCCATGGTAAACCAACACGCTCGAGTGAACCGCTCAGCTCCTCAAACAAGTCTTTAGCGGTGGTTCTGCCATGCATAGGGCACACGCTTAAAAGTTCTTCAGTCACTTCAAACTGGCTATTAATTCCACGAATAAAAATTGGCAGTTGCGCATGGTCCATTTTATCCGTGCTTTCATCAAGCGCCACGGAATATGCAGTGAAATCTCTAGCTTTATTTCGAAGCTGTCCATATATGTCATTTGATAAGTCATTTATGCGATCAGCAACGGTATTAGCAGACAGGGAAATGTTTGTGAATAAATGTCGCTTTTCTGGACAAATCAAATCAGCCACACGTAACATGCAGTCTCTTAGGAACCCTCCCTCCGTGAATGGCTTCCCTGCTTTGGCAAAGAGTTCACTCACCGCGTAGCTTGCCTCCAGCGCAGCATCATCATCTTTTCTGGCCTGATTAAAAAAACTCTGCTGAGACGCAAGCCCCTTCTTCAACTGCGAAACCACTCGCTCCCTGTCTGGGCCCTGGTATTTTCCATATTGCTCCCCGTGTTTCGTCTCGAAGTGACGTTTTAAGTTAAAATCCTTTGGCACAGCGACCCGTTCTTTGCATATTAAGCACGTAGGAAGTCCATTGTAATCCACAAAGAAGTATGACAATGTCCACCTGTCCTGAAATTGTCTGTTCTCCACATCAATTTTACGTTTAGCTTTCGAAAGAGACATGTTTGTGAAGTGTCTGGGTTAGCAAGAAACCTTCGCAAATAGCGCGAAACAGCCAGCGCGCTGCTGTTAAAAGCCAATCAAATAAGAGAGCACCTTTGACCTTTGCGTCTGCAAGGTGTTATTATTTTTTAATGAATATATTTTATTTATTAGTCTCTCGTTTTAATATGTGTAATAATGTGTAGTAATAATAATAATGGTGTAATAATAGGGTAATAATAATAATAATAATAATAATAATAATTTAAAAAAAAGAAAATACTTTCTTTTTGTTTGCCAGCTTGCTCTTACGGGCCGGATTACGTTACGTAAGTGCTGGCCAGGTGCGGGCCGGATGGGGGGGGGAGGCAGGGGGGCCGCACCTGGCCCCCGGGCCGGGACTTTGAGACCCCTGTCATAGAGGATGACATTTGTCGGGATTTCCCGCGGGTCTCGTGATTCCCGTGGGATGTTATTAATCTCGTGATCAGGATGGAACACCATTAATAGATTATAATTTTCTGTGTTACACGGAATAACACTAAAGTCCAAAGAGCAGGTTTTTTCGGGGTCGGCAACAGAAGTGAACCCTTTAAAAGTGAAGCTGTCGCCGGCAACAAACAGAGAGAAACAGACCTTTCGCCAGAAGCTCAGTGACAGATGAGTGATTGATTTCCTGTGAACAGTTTAGCGGAGATTTCACTGTAAATATAATATTTATACTGTATATGATAATATAACCATTGTCTTAGTAGCAGTAATAGGTTTATTAGTGTTAGATTGAACTGTTTTTTACTGTGTTCTGTCCGTGATCATTATTCCACATTCGCGCACATGCGTCTTTTTTTCCTTATTTCCTCGCATTCTTCCGCCGTTTTTGGCACACTAATGTGTTAGATTTCAGTGCCAAAACACTTGTAAATAGTGAAAGAAGATGTTTATACCATCATCGAGAGCCCCTGAGTTTTGTGAATTTTTCAATCCCAATCATATGTAATAAAAGTTTTTATACACAGGGTTTATTCCAAACAATGTTTTTTTAATGACACAATATATAGTGTCATTTTTGATATTATATAAATGGACTTTATATAATATTGCTTTTAAAACTGCTCATGCTCTTGATTCCGACAACATATTGCTTCATTAATTCATTTTTATCTTTTGCTAATTTTTGTATAAAAACATAAGGGTTTCTTTTAGACAAAACTAATATGATATAATATATTTATTTATTAATGGATTGATGGCTCTCAATATCGCAATACATATCGTTTGGAAAAAAATATCGCAATGCAATTTTTTTCCAATATCGTTCAGCCCTATATGCAACCCACCACTAGTTTGTTTTAGTAGTTTATAGCCAAGGTAAAATCTGGGGTCATTTCATGGCCACAGAAGTATCCCCGTCTAGTTCAACCTGTGATAACTTGTTTCTCAGAATACTAAGTTTAGGGTGGGATTTGGTGTTTCAAAAAGTTCTGTGAAGTTTCGGGTTTTTGGGAATCGGGTTCTCACGGTTTCATATATGGGGCACTCTACAAGTCTTTGTTTGACTGTGATCCGGCTCTGAGCTGCACTCAGGGGGCTGTTTCTCCTTTGAGAAGGAAGCTGTGGGTTATTCTTGTGTGTCCTATCCGAAATCTGTTCTTTCCTTTTTTCTGGGTTTGTGGCGTGGTGCATTTATTTTGCGGGTGTAATCCATGAAGTTTGTTTCCATGCAGTTAATCTCATTTCTTTTGGTTCTTGTTTCAGATCTGATGGTGGAACTGGTAAATTGGAGATCCTTTCCAGGTTAGCGGACTTCACTGCGTGGTCTGCCGACAGAATATTATCTGAAATCCATTTAGTAAGAGTTGATTTTCATTTTTCCATGATAGACGTGATTGATGGGAGACAAAATCTCATTTGGCCCCTACTATTAATGCAAATATTATATGCAGGTTTCAAAAAGGTTATTCGTTTTTGGTTTTAAATGAATATTACAAGAGTTATGCATCAAAACTTTTTTTTTTTGCAACAAGAAGTGCCTGTGACCTAAAAAAAGAAAGAAAAATGCACCCTTTTATTATTGTTGAAATTAAAGTAGACAGTTTCGCTAACAGAGACGAATGTGTTGTCACTAATTAGTTACTTGCCAAGGAACCTTTACTGTTAAATGTTATGTATTTTTCATCAGTGATGCCTTGATGTAGCTATTCTATTGTTTTCTTTAGAAACCCTGAAAAGACATCTGTAAAACTACAGGAAAGAACCAAAAGTCTTTAAAAGTAGAAACCAAAATTGTTATTTTTTGCAAAATCATTTATTGAAAATATTTCGCTTTCATTATGAGACATAAATATTAGAGTTGATGTACAGACAGACTTCAGATGATCTAAATGCATAAAATAAATGCAAGGCAAGAAGACACTGGATAATGTTTCCACACAACAAACGAGGGTTTATCCTCCACCTTCAGACTCGCATGGATGGAGAGCACCAGTTAAAATAAACACACATTCGAGTAAGAAAAGTCTGTTTAAAAATTTAAAGCAGTTTCTGTCCCCTAAACCTGGACGGAATAACCCCGGGTTCATTTGGAAGAGCACGTCCATTAATGTAAAAACATATAAAGACGGCAGGCCACTGGATCCCCATTGGAGAAGACGGATTTGTAGGGTAAAAACTGGAAGTGAGTTCATTTGCTGGTGTTCTCCAACTGGTTTGGCTCGAAGAGTCCGAGCTCATTGGTCTCCATAGCCTGGTAGACGAAGAACAGGAAGCCAGCCACAGCACTGAGTATCAGCAGCTGGATCCACACCGGCAGACGGCGGCGAAGGGCGGTGGGCGTAGGGGCGCTCAGAGGTGTGGCGGAGACACGAGGGACTGAACGGGTCTCGGTGTAGGAGGATGAGCATGACGACCTGGTTTCCTTCAGCTCTGAGAGACGGAGACGAGACTCGTTCAGCCACATCTCAGTCAGAGGTCGTCCAGCGGCGCCTCTGATCGGTCGACGACACGTGGCACTAAAACACAGTTAAAGTGCTTTGAAAAACACTTTCAGGAAACCTTCTAGGAGAAGGTCATGCCATAAAGCAATAGAAAAACAAAGGCCTATTTATAAAAAAAAAACACCTAGCGATTATTAAGATAATTGTTTCATGAACCACAGTAATCAATCGATTTAGTGATTAATCAGATGCGTTTTTCAAACTTTATTTTCTTACAAATGCACTTCATGTATACGTCGATGCCCATTTGTATGGCAAAATATTTTCAAACTCAAACTTTACCAGCAGTATACACACACTTCTATATACTTTACATTTTAGCTCATAAGTTTAAACACCCTGGAATAATTTTAGATTTCTTGGTCATTTGTCAGAAAATGTGAATGACAATAAATTGCTTCACCAAATCAAAAAATGCTTTTGTTTTATCTAACAACTGTTTCCTCTTTTTAAATCATAACGACAACAGAAACCTTCCAAATGTTAATATTTTGTATTTTAACATCGGTGCAAGCCTGAAGTTTCTTGGGGTAGTTGTGGATGAGGTTCTTTATCTTTTCTGTTGTGAAAGCAGAACATTTTTCTTGGTAAAAAGCTTCCAGCTCTTGTAAATTCTTGCATGAACGGGACGCATTTGAGTTCTCCCCAGAGTGCTTCAGTTATTTCGAGGTCAGGAGACTGAGATCAAGAACCTTCTCTTTGTTCTGATGCAATTTGTTCTTGTGTTTGGATCGTTGTGATGTTGGAATGTTCCGTAACGTCCCATGAGCAACTTCCAACTGATGAAGCACATTTTCCTTTAGGATCCTATGAGAACATGCTGCTTTCATCTTCCATCAATCGATTCTGACTAAGTTCCCTGTGCATTTGGAGATCACCCATCCCCAGAATATCAGTGACCTACCTCCGTGCTTCACAGTGGGGATGGTGTCCTCTCCAAATGTAGAGTTTATGGTTGTGACCAAAAAGTTAAATTTCAGTGTCATTGCTCCAAATAATTTTATTCCAAAAGATTGGAGCAGCTGCTTTGTGGCGTTTGTGTAGTAATGGCTTTCTTTTGGCAACCTGACCAACCAGAGAGCCCTGTGTTTCAGTTGAATTTATTTGTGACGTTTTCTTTGCATCAGTCACAATTTTGTCTGGCTGTTTGAAATGTTTTGGCACTTTTCCACTGCACAACATAGTTCAGCTGCGTTTAGCAAAGTTTTATGGTCACTATTCTCTTGATTGGCAGAGCAAGCCTGACGTACGTGAGCACTGATTGGTCTGAGAGAGTAGTAATTAAAAATCTGTTCACCTGTTCAGGGTGTACCCCCACCTCTTGCCCAATGTGCGCTGGAGATAAGCACCGGCAGACCCCTGTTACCTCGAAAAGGGAATAAGCGGGATCGAAAACGAATGAATGAGTAGTCATTGACCCGCTCAAATTACATACACAAACACTGAGTTTGTCCCAGTCCAGATTTCTTTTTAGCCGCTCACAACTGCTCACCAAATACCTCATCAATGGAAAGTTGAGTAAAACACCAATAATCCTGGAAGCAAACACAACAATCCTTCTGCGAGTTCGGGATTCATTGTTGTTTTACAGATATTTCCTGATCTCATGTCACACTCTTTATTAGGTCACGGAAGGGGAAATACTCTTGACGATGGCTTTTACAACACATCCCCTCTGACGCAACACTAAAGTCTATGGAAAAGCAAGCAAAAGCACCATTTACTGGTTTCACCAGAATCCCTCACTTTCCTCACACATCTTTCATTGAAGATCTTTTTATATCCCTTTACTCTTTTTTTCAACTATCTTTTCCCATAGATCAGGGGTGTCAAACTCATTTTCACTAAGGGCTGTTCTCAAAGGGCCAGATGTAACTTATAAATGTAAAACAATGTAATGTAACTACTCCTTAATGTTAAATAACTCATTATTTATAACTTATTCAAGTGACAATTCAGTTACATAGAAACAATTGTATGCTTGTAGTTCTAATATAAATCCTTTTGATTTTTGTCAGCTTATGAAAACCCACATAGCTCCATTAATGAAGGATCAAACTGTCCAAGTGAATAAAGAAAAATAGCATTTTTGTAATTTGTTTAGCGAAAAAAAAACCCTCACAGACTGAAGACATATCGATCCTCATCTTTTATCATCAGGCTCAAGAAACAGATCACAGATAAACTATTAGCTCCGCCCATTTCATATCTTGAAATTTATTTTAGCGTGAGAAATCAGAGGTGTGGTGTGAGAGATCACTCAAATGCATGAGTCTTACGTTCAATGTGTGAGAGTTTGCAGCTGTGCGGTTTTACTCCTGAGTATGGATACGGACACACCGTTGCGGCCAAAGGCATTGTGGGAAATTTATTTAGACACTGAAAACTTTTAAGCTCTCGTGGGCCACATCTGGCCCGCGGGCCTTGAGTTTGACACATGTGCCGTAGATCCTTTGCTTTTCCCATCGCTCAGAATTCAGAAATGTCAAACAGGTTGACGTGAGGATGGTTACCTTCACCAGCCGCTCGAACCCGTCTGTGTCAGTTTTTCTGAACGTCATCAGGTCAAAATCACCAGGGTGTGTAAACTTTTTTGATTGGGGAAAGTTTTGCTTTTTAAATTATATTATGTTTGACAGTAAATGCCAACCACTAACTATGTTAACAAATCTATATTTAAATCCATAATTTAAAAAAAAGAAAGAAATTGGAAAATTTGCCAGGGTTTAAAGAGGTTGACCAATAGTGTTTTGTCTCTGGTGAATGCCGAGATTTGAAATTCTTGGTGCCCAATGGTTTATTTTTAGACATTTATTCGGAATGGAAAAATCATTTTAGAGAATGGGAACTAATTTGTAATTGGAAAACAAAAAATCATTTTTCATTCTAAATTCAATCTCTCACAGTGGAAATTCTAGAGCTCTCCATGATCGTAAACTAAGTAAAGCAAAGAGAACTGTTTTTGCTTACATACCTGATTCCTGTCGGAGTGCTGAGGTTTTCCTTGGGGAAGAGCTCTTTCAGTAGATCTCTTTCCACAGTCCTCGGGGTCTGGTCAATAGCGGACACCTTCTCCACCTGGATGCGAAGATAAAATAAACAGATAAAATCATGTCCACCAAGGCAAAAGTGAACCAGAAAAACTATTTCTGAAGATATTTCCAGCCTCTGCCACAAAACAAAATAAGTCACGTCACAGAAGGATTGTGAAGAACCCAAAGGACCGTTGATTATAATGCACCAGTGGAGACGGACAGCAAACAGCTCATTACCATCACCATCCTTGGGGTCTTCATCTGGTAGCTCTCAGAATCCAAAGCAGAGGCAACATGAGAGAGGAGAGGCGTAACTCTGGGTTGTGTTGTTTTGGGATGTGTCTGTGGTAAACCACATCTCTATTATCACATCTCACATTACAAATAAAACATAGGAATGAGTCAAAACATCATATTCTGTAGGACCTTCCAAAATAAGTTATTACTAATAAGTTGTTCCGGCTGTTTCGAGAGTCTGATTTTTGACAAACGTGACCGGAACCATCGAACTCAATCACCACACAACCACACCTTCATCACGAATAGCAACAGTGTCATTAATCAAATTAAGAGTGCCTTCACTACTCTGGTTCATCATTTTGTCAAAGAAGAACAACTGATACATTGCTGCAATCCTTTGCACGTTTAGTTCTCATTCTCACCACACTCCCTTTGGTCCACACCAGCTGAAAACGACGACATCATAGGGGCAACTCATATATACGCGTTTCCTCCACTGCTTTTCGATTGGTTGGAATGAACGCAGAAACGGAAGTAAACAACGTGATGAAAAATGGTCAGACTTGGCTGCTTGATTTTGACCCTTGGCCTTTTTCATTATGATGCACGTTGCAAATGATACCCAGATTACAAACTACTCCAAGTTTGACTTCGGGATACCATGACAACGCTGCCATGAAAACAGATAAACGCCAATCCATACTGACATGCGCAGGCAAGTACGGGGGCTTTATTTGTTCAAAAAGCATGTGTTCATAGTCTTCATTTGTGTTTAGTTCGGATCAGAGTTCAATCGTGTTCTCAGCACTCTAGAGTTCACTTGTAACTGGCCCGAGACAATATCACCAAGCAGGTCTTAGACTGCTTTTTTTAGTCCGCTTTTGGTGCAGTCTAAAATTTGGTTGTTGCTTTCCCATCTGCCTAAACGGCCCAAAGGGAAAACAAATTCTAGTTCGAATGAATCGAACTAAACAAGTTAAGTGTGAAAGCCCCCTAAATTGTCAAAAAACAAACCAATAACATCAAATAACCAATAGACTTAGGTGAGTTAAATGCATTTGTAAAATGTGTTTTTACTCTACTCTTTTGGGAGCACTTACTAACTTAGTAAAAAAAAATCCTCTGAAGAAATGAATTTATTTTCTGTACCAGCTCGAACGCCTTCTATGATTAATCCGACCTTGGAACAAACTGATTTTGTTTACTCCCAAACTGTAAGTCGCTTTGGATAAAAGAATCTACTAAATGCAGAAATGTAAATGTTTCTACAGCGGAGCTGCATAAAATGCAAACCTGAGAACGGCCAACGGAGACAGGAGCAGCATCCTTTGAAGCGGCATGCGGTTCCCATAAAGACACGGGGCATGATGGGGAAACCTCTCTTAAGTAATCACGAGGAAGAGGACACTTCACATCCAACAAGGGTTTGTTCTGATTGATTAGAGGATTCGAAATCTTCGTAGCCATGCTTGACTTTTCTTCCTGTGCCTTTCAGAGAGGAAGTACAATGAATGTTTATGAAGCTTCTACATGCATCTCTACAGACATACCAAAGGAGCTCGGCTTGTAGAATTAATTGTCAGGACGTCCTGCATACCGTGGCCATCTACCTGAATATGTAATGCAGCATAAGACAAGAACCCATGATTTCTAAAAGAACTAAAGGCCTTTACACAACAATCCCAATTGGGATTTGGAGGGTGCTCTTCTCTGAGTCAAGAAAATATTGATGCAATGATGCTCACTGCCTGAAGATGGCACAATAGATGCACCACACAGGGAAACAGAAAAGAAGAAAATGCAGACAGAGAAAAAATCCGGTCTTATCTGCAATGCAGTCACCAAAAGAGTCGGCTCTCATTGGTTGTTCTCCTTGTAAAAAATTCGAGAACTTTTTCGTTACCACCACTCATTCGGTTCAGAGTGAGCTCCCGTTGGTGCCCGTGGTTTTCGACTGAGGCATGTTGTCGCATGAAAACTGGGAATAAAAAATTAGGATCGGTGTGTTGAGGCAGTCAAGAGTAAATGGGTGTTACCACCTCAACGTAAGCAGTGTTGAGCAGAGACGTGAGCGGCTCTCGTATGGATCGTCTAACCGGAGTGGTCTGGATGTCTGCAGTTCTCTCATCAGGCTGCAAAAAACCCATCGACTGATCAAACCAGCTAAAAGGAAGAGTACAGTAGACATCCACGAGGCTCATGGTACGCTGTAAGCACCTTGGATACAGGAGGCTTTGGGGATTCTGAGATGTATGCTGTAGACATCAAAGGGTGCTTTGATCGTTTGGGATCCTTTGACGCGTCCTTTGAATCACAAAATAGCAGAAATGACACCATGGCACTGGAAAAGGACCGAATCATGGTTGCCATGTGAAGACTTCTCTGGAACCTACCATGGGTTGTATGGTCATCCTTACCAGAGGAATAGACACTCCCTTCAATACAGAATCTTGAGAAAAGTCCTACAAATCAGAATAAATGAAATAAAAGGCACTCTTTAGATGGTTTATGCAAGTCCTGAGCAGTCATGCATAAAAACATCTGGTCTTCCAGTTCCGCAATGATATTTCACAAAAGCTCCTTGTTGTTAGCGTGACATTTTCTCATGAGCTCATGAGTCAGCAAGATTGTCTTTTTCCCTCTCTCAACATAAAAGATGTTGATAAACACATGATTCGGTGATAAATTTCACATTTGCTTATAAGACATCATACACAAACAAGCAAGCTGAGATGAAATTTGAAATTTGTTTAAACAAATAGAACACATTAACCATCAACTAAGCAATCAATATTTATTCATGATTGATAAATATTTGAAACCCATCACGTGTTCAGTTTCTATACCCTTCTATATAGAAGTCTTTAAAACGAAGTGTCAAAAAAATGACGTTTAAAATGATTCTGATTGACACACATATCACTGTGAATATTGTGTTTTTTTCTACGTGTTCTAACACACATGAAAGTTATTACATACGATAAAGCCTTCTCCTGACCCAGCTACTTCCATACTGGAAATGGTGCTTTATTCATGCAATAATGCAGTTTTGCAAATTTTATTTGTATAGGCAAGGCTATTTTTGTAGGATTGGAGGTGAATACTGTGCCATCAGGCTCCTCAAGGTGTGTGTGACAGTCAAGTTGGACAGAAAAGTTTGTTATGATTTTTCCTACCCTTATCATGCGTACCCCTTAGATGTGGTACTGCTTGGAAACCACTAAACAAGTATTTGATAGTGTAGTGTTTGAGACCCGTCTCAAGACCAATTTTCTATGGTTTCGGCCTTGACTCTGTGATCTCGGTATTGTCTCTGGTCTAAGTTGATTTTAATCCAGGAAGGATTAAATTTTCAATCAAATAAAATGGTAAAAACTGCCGATCATGTTTTTTAAATTAGAAAATGTTGCTTAGACAAAATCTGATATTTGCAATAAAGAGAAGTCATTGTTTATAAGTCTCGTCTTGGTCTTGACCGGTCATGGTCTCGGCTCAGCATGCCTTAGTCTCAGTACTCTCTGATGGCGGCTTGGTCTTGGTCTCAAAAATACTCTCCGGTCTTGGCTTGGTTTTGACTACAAGACTAGCATTTAATAAGAACATTTAATTAATTCAGATCTAGAACGTGTTATTGAAGATAAAGATGTTTTGATGACGTCGTGTAGGAACCTGTATGTCTGTTTGCAGAGTTAACAACTTTGAGATAAAGTTGTGATTATGACAACAAAAAAAAAGAACAATTATTTTTATGAATGGCTGCTCAGGACTTTTTTTATTTTTTATTTAGATAAATTCGTATTTTTAAATTGTTACATTTATAGGTTATTTGATGAGCATCTGTTCAATTTCATGTAGTTTTCTTTGCCCGTGGTTTTTCCCACACTTGTATGAAATGTACTTAATTTCACCAAGAGGTACTGAGACTGAAACCTTGGCATTGACCTCCTTCAAATCAGGCTGAACGGAGCGGACCGGTGCACTGCGTCGCCTCAAAGACTGAGACTTTGTTACGTGCTTTGATAGGCGCTCTGTGGGCAAATGCTTTGCCTCCGTTCCTGCTGCCTTGAAATTGAAGACAGAAGCAGGTTCTTGACGTCATTCAGCTTATTTTCGACCACGAACAAGTGGAGAATCATGAATACCTACCACAGGTGCTGGCTTCCTCCTACCTCTAGAAACAGGTAAAGGATCTGCAGACGAGTGCTCAGAGTTCACCTAAAAATTCACATATGCAGCGCTGAGTACTTCATCAGATTAGAGCCCTTGGTGATTTGTGAAACAAGCTTGTCCTCATCCAAACTCCGTCATCACCCACGTGCACTCCCAAAAACACACGGTACACATTCCCATTGTGAGCATGACGTCACCACCACACCCATGAAGCCACAGATTAAATTACGGTGTCGTCGCTGACAGGAACCATCAGATCTGATCTACGGGAAGATCTCTTCAACTCTCTTTTAATGTTCAGCACAGACCAGTCTTCCTCCTCATCCTCCTACACATCACATAGCAGAAGAGCTTCTGATTTCTGTAACAAAGCTAATGGCTCATCAGACATAAGCAACTACATGGTGAAATTTATCTGAGGAGAGGTCATGTGACCATCTAAAGTACTCCACATGTTTTCTACAGCAGGGGGCACTGCTGGACTCTGTGCAGATGTACCTGGCTTGACTCAGACAATTCTGTTCTTGAACCTTCCTCAAAAGATGACCAGCAGTGTTTCCCCCACCATTATATTAGGGGGGCGCCCCGCCCCCCCAACGGCACCCCCCGCCCCCCCTGAAGGTCAAGTTAATTTTATTTTATTTTCGTCGAATAACGACAGAAGTAATTTATATATAACAGGTCTTTGCTTTTTTCTTTTATTAAACTAAATAGCATTATGTTATTTATACGATGGCATGTAATTTCTGTCTCAACGTTTGCGCGTTTACAATTGTCCTCCGTATCGCGCACAGCGGAGTTCCGCCCCGATGCGCCCACACACACACACACCCATCAGCGAGTATGACACAGCAGGCAAAAATATCCGCGTTTTTTAAACGCTCCCAAGGTGGTGACGATGACAGCACGTGTTCTGCTGCGAGCAGCAGCCGGTGTAGCTTTCCTACTCCGAATCAAAGTACAGAAAAGAGCCCAAGTGCTGCATGTCCTGCCCCTGACAAGCAGCAAAAGTCTAGCCACCACAGAACGACAGGTTTTGACCCAGCTTGGCTGTCAGAGAGGAAATACTCCCCCTGGCTGTACAAGACTGATCTTGGTAAATAAGTAAATACACACAAGCATGAATGAACGAATTGATAAATAAATTGCTTAATTAATAGCTAGCTAGTTAGTTATACCATGGCATTTCCTGCTTTAAACTATCACCATGTTAAGTTGATTTTTACTGTTGTTACTATCAGTTATCACTTTTAAAGCCTAACAGTTAATGTATTTACAGGTCAAAACAGACATTCGCAATAGGCTGCAAGGGGACCATCTTGCAGCCTGCATGCGGATCTCAATAAATGGGCCAGAAGTTTCAGACTATCCATACCAAGATGCTCTGGAAATGTTCTTTCAGAAGCCCAGAAAGATACACTGCAGTGACAAAAGCCGCACACTTTGTGAATAATTAACATTTAACAATTAAACAATTAAAATAAATCTGATGTTTAGTGTTTAGTTCAGTGTACAGTTGTTTAGTTATTGTACAGTAATTGTTCAGACATTATAATATATTGGTATACTGCAATTAAAAGAAACATATAAACACTATGAAGTGTTTGTGTGAGTGTTTTGCTGCACCACCCACAACACCACAACCCCACCCCCCCTCCCAAGGCATTTTTAACAATACTTGTATAAAACAAATGTGACTTTACTGAATTAAAGAATAAACAGCACGGTGCAAGTTTAAAACAAGTGCTAAAATGCTGTAAACAAAGAATCAGGGTTTCTACCCATTTCACAATGTCAAATGTATGACTTTTTAAAGACCATTAAGAATCAAAATTAAGACCTTACGTTTATCTAACAATAACAATCGTATTGCGTACAAGGTATCTAAAAAGGTAGACAATGACTGCGGCTTGAAAAGATATAAAATAAAAGAACAAAATGTCTACAATGACTACCCTTCAATAAGTTATTAAAACATTAAACTTATTTACTAAACTTATATAACATATTTATATAAACTTATCTTATGAAAATAAGTCTTTAAAATTAAGCATTTTTAACACATTCACAAAACCACTCAGTGATTGGATAGTTTCTCATGAATATTAACAGATGTGTAACGTGATTGGGTTAGCTTTTAAATCAGGAATCGATCTCCCAAAATTTGAAAATTGACTCCACAAAAATAAAGTAAAAGGTACAGGTTACAGTCTAAAGTGTTTTGGGGTGCTGTGACCAATTTCTGAAAACATGCTTTGTTTACAGCTTTTTTTTTCTCACCTATCTAAAAGTTTCAATTCTGGAAAAAAATTCCCAAGTCATATAAGCCATTGTTTCTGGGGGAATTCCATTTCGGGAATTAGTTTTCTGACCAAATGCGTTATCAAAGGACTGTGTTGGGGAAATGAAAGTGGACTCAGATGTTACTGCAACCCAAAAGAGAATTGGCACAATAAGTGTGGTCCACGACTATTGTTCCTCACCTTGTTGTGCTGGCTGCTGCGAGATCTGCTGGTCACAGGGGTTTTCCCTCGACTCCTGACTCGTCTCTCCACCACAGGAACCGGCTCAAGCTCCACTGGTTCTGGTTCGGGCACAGTGACTGGAGCTGGAGCTAAAGTTTCTGACGGGTAGAACACAGCATTGATGCAATTCCATCAAAACACAGATGGTCACAGTATCTTTTGGTTCGTTACCTTCCTCCTTGTCGCTGTAATGGTCGGAGTTAGTGTTGCCATTCTGTTTTCCATCTGTCTGCGTCATCTCTGATGCAAGAGTCACAGCCTCCGGAGGACCCTGATCCAACATCTTCTGAAGTCTCTTCTCGTAAACCTTCCGTGTGGAAGCTGGTGTGGTGAAGAAACGAGTTGTAAACACTGCAGCAAAAACTTTTATGAACATTTAGCATTAACCTCTTAAGCCCTGAGGCCTATTTTCCGAAAATCCTATACTTTTACTTTTTAAGGCATTTCTCAGCTTTTACAAGGCCTACAAGAAACTAATATTCTGTAAAGGTTTTGATTGAACAAAGTTCAGGCGTAATTAGGGCTGGGCGATATATCGATATTAAAAATATATCGATATATTTTTAAAGGAGATATGAAATTTGACCATATCGCATATATCGATATAGGCTGCATAGTTCAAACTGCGTTGTGAGCCTTGCTCCAGCAAACTGCTTTAACCCGGAGCTCTCAGCACTACTTCGCGCGCCCCTGGCCACGCCCCTCCTCTTTCAGGAACAGAGAGGGGAGGGGCTGGACTCTGGAGCAGACAATCCGCCGGCACTCTTCAACAAACATGGAGGAAGCAACAACATCTGCTGAGCATGAGAAATTAGTTGGTAAACAAAAAAGTAGCGGCTCAGTAATATGGAGATGGTTCGGATTCAAAGTTTCTGATGAGAAACAAAACCATGTCATATGTAGGGAGTGCCATAAAGAAGTTACAGCCAGGGGTTACAGCCATAAAGAAGTTACAGCCACAAATCTTTTTCACCATCTAAAACAGTGGCACAAACTGCAGTATGAAGAGTGTGTGAAACTGCGCGCTGCCGAGGCCCCAACTGCAAGCCAACCGCAACCCGCAAAAGCTCCAGCCCCGACACAAAGCTCCTTTCAAGCTTCATTTTCCCACGGTGTACCGTTGTTGTGCCATATTTCGACTCCCCGGCAGATTCCGACTCCCCTCTTGCGTGAACGCGCATTCAATCACGTGATTACACAGACTAAGCCAATGAGAGTTCACATAAAATGTTTACTCGTGAAAAAGTTTTAATTTTTATTTTGCTTATATGCCGCGTAGATGTCAAATTTACTTGTAACACATTGTAAAACTATAAATATTGTTTAAAAAGTTTAAAAGAATGCAATCGCCTAAGTTGCTTACAGCATTGAATATTTTAATAATTTATGAATGTACAGCATTATGCAAACTTTTGATTTTTATATTTTATTTGCGTATTCAAATATATTTATATTGTATTCCCAAAAACAAGGGAACAGCTGTGTATTGTTTCATCCGGCCAGTTTAAATAAAACTACTTGTGAAATGTCATATTTGGGTTTGACTGTGACTAAACAATTGCTCTCACTTTTTGATAAAAATATCGGGATATATATCATATATCGATATTCAGCCTAAATATATCAGGATATGACTTTTGGTCCATATCGCCCAGCCCTAGGCGTAATCCATGTTGGCACAGTTTGGCACAATAATTGAAATATGGAAAAAATCTTGTCCAAAGCTTCAGCTACGTTCATAGTCTTCTTTTCTTGCTTACGGGACATGATTTCAGCAAAAAAAAAAACTCCTAAAGTAACGCTGTAAAAGGGGGGTGGAAGCTCATTTACCCCATCTTGCTGCGCTTTCAGTGACATGAGCAGCCCAACTAATCGATAAAGGCATTCGTCAACAACGAATTTCATCGTTGATAATTATCGCTTAGTTGTTGCAGCCCTACCCCTCTGTATAATCCACTTTGGAGTTTTGGTAAAAAAAAAAAAAAAAAAACATCATCTAACAGTCCAAAAACTTCTTTGGTAACTTGGCACTTCCCTGTGCACTATTTGAGTTTGATTTCAAAAGTCACTCACCAACGATAGGTCCAGCATTCAGGCCGTACTTCAGCAACAGGTCTTTCAAGCCCTCATTACTCAACTCTGTCACATCCACAGCCTCTTGATAAACTTTGTCAGTTTTTCTGGTAGCTTTCTGTAAAACAAAAATCAGTAAATAATGTTGATTTTATTAATTTCCCATAAGCCCACCTGCATTAAGCAGAACACATTGAAAAAGTCACGGAAAAAGACCTTAAGGGACAAGAGTAAACCGGCTCTTAATTACACACTAAAGCAGGAGGAGAAGAACGCAGAGTGGCACCCTGTCTGTCTCAAAATTCTAGTTTGCCTCAGGTCAAAACCACAATGTACACAAATACCATTCTATGTACATAGATTCTATGTAATAATAAAAATGAAAAAGAATACAATTTTATGTTGAAGAAATGAATATCCTTTTTATTTCATTATGGAGTACATGTAGGTCAAACCTATAAAGCTAACTAAATAAAAACAATCCAGATCAAAACAAAATATGCAAAGGGCCAGCAAACAAACTTTCAGAGGGCAAAAAAAGCACAAACAATGTAAATCCAGTCACATTCCCTAAAGTCCAGCCCTGATCCACAAACAAGACCATGTGACTCAGAAGAAATGGTGAAAACAGTGAAGCAGAGGAGAGACTGAGTGAGTTGTGAGATCAGGACGGTGTATGAGCTACATAAAAGAGACCTTGGTCAGGGGCTGATCTGCACCACTGCCTGCTTAAAAAAAATCCTATCTTAATCCCAACATTCCTGAAAGATGCAAGGAGAAAAGCGCTGTTCTCTTTCTATGGGCAAATGGGGAAAAAAAATGTAAGCTTTTGTTTAAAGAAAGATAAAGACTCCGCCATTATTTGTGGATGGAATAAATCATGAAACTTTAGGTATTTACACACCTATGCATCTGCATCAAACCACTTTGATTGGCCTATTTGGTCACATGTCTTCAGCTGCAATAGGTGAAGAACAAAACAAGGAGTTGTACTCTCAGAGGGGCAGAAGTAAAGAGAAAGCGAATAGACGGTGAACTTTTTGTCACTTTAGTGCGCAAAGAGTTTTATTTCAAACCGCATCCTGATTATAAGAATCAGGAGAAGCAAGGGTTTGGTTTTCCAGACATCAAATAGTTTGGGTTAGTATTTATAGAGAAGTGAATGCCCGTCCTCTTTTTCTCTATAAAAGCACACAACGCATATGCAATAGAACGCACTAATGATGACTGCCGGTGTAGGTGCAAATCCTGTGCGGTTTTAATAGTTGGATACTTCATAAGTTCATAACAAGAGTTTGGATTTCCACACACTTCAAAATATCGAAAGCACAAAAGAGTGAACAGAATTTCCTACTCCTGAAACAAAGAGCTGCTTCACGGAGAAGACACACAATGGCTCCAAATTATGAGCTCCGAAATTTCCTACCAATGGCTAAAATTATGTACAACTTTTTCCCAATTCCCTATCTATCTATTACAGCCAGAGAGGAGTCTTAAATCTTCTGATTGGCTGGCCCCTAAACCAATCACAGCCTTCCATCTACAGAAAAGAAAAAGGTTTTTAATTTAATTAATTTTTTTATTAAAAATTCAAGGTAGAGTACAATTGTACTCAGCTGAATAAGGGAAAGAAAGAAAAACAATATAAACACAGTACAGAACAAATGTCAATATTGAGAAAGTTGGGGATCCTGGTCATAGGATGAAAGGGATAGAAAATATGGTAAAATGAACGACAGTTTGGTGAATCAGGACTCCATTGAAGAAAAAAACACCCCTCAGGTGCATATATAATGCAGGAAAAGTTTGTGTTGAGTGCAATAAAGCATTTTGGAATACATATAGACATGTGTGATTACTTGTTCACAATTTACTTTTAAATTGCATTTTGGTCAGAAAATATTGACTATATGGTAGATTTATTTCAAAATAATCGTTAGCTGCAGCCCTAGCTGTGACCATTTATGGCAGGGGTGCTCATTACGTCAATCGCGATCGGAGGGGCTACTGGTCAATCGCGGCATGAAATTGAAACAATATCAGCCGATCATCCATCCCGTCACAGTTCAGTAAAGTTAGCTGCAGATTCACGGATTCTGTTTTCTTTGCTCAATAGCTCAAGACCGGGATGTTCTTAGTAAACAAATAATACCTATTTTTAATCTGTGTTATGTAGCGGACAAACTACAAAACGTTTTTTATCAAAACAAGTTTCCCTCTGCATTCGCAGAAACACATTACCGTCTATGAGCAACCCGCTGACATGGAATCGCTTAGGGACCGTCTGCAAATTACCAGATCCAAAATATGTTTTACCCAGAATATGCTTCATAACTTCATTCTAAATTGCTCTATTACAACCAAAATCAAGCAACACGCCAATCCTCACCTGCACATTGTACTGCACGACTCAGTTTCAATAAAAATTGAAAAACTTATTAGAGCATCATTTTTAGTCTTGATTATTTGGATCAAAGCTCAATAGCTCCCATAAAAATCACTCTATTACCGCCCAATTCAGGTCACACACAACTGTTCTAATGCAGTGTTTCCCCTAGGATC
>SRMA01026637.1:0-27504 GCA_007224835.1 Danionella cerebrum | reverse complement strand
CTAATATAATGGTAAGGGAAACACTGTAATGCTTAACCTACTACAACACTCATTTTGTCAAAATTGAGACAAAAGCTAAAGCTAAGCTAATCAGCGTATTACATCCGGTTTTAAGCCCATGCTTAAGTTTATGGTCACCAAAATGAGTGAAGGAGCTGGACCAAGTAAATCATTAAGTCCTACATGAAAATCATTAAGTCCAAATAGTGTTCCACAATGACTGATGAACATTTGGAAGTGTGCTTGAGGCTGGCTCTCAGCAGCTACTGTCCGGACTATGCATCCCTGGCTGATTCAATTCAGTGCAAGTCATCAAATTAAACTCAGGTTATTACAAAAAAATGTAAATAGTTAATTATTATGTGTGTCTTGTCAATTCTCAAAAAAGTTGAAAGTATTTGTTTGTTGATTGATGTTTTACATTTTTGTAGTGGGTAGATCACTTTGACTTGGTCATTTTAAAAGTAGCTCGCAAGCTGAAAAAGTGTGAGCACCCCTGCTTTATGGCATCAGGAAAGAACACTGGGTTTTCTTAGTTACACTGCAACCTTTTCTGGTTACAAAAACTTTTCAGATCCTCATATTTTCTTCAGTCTATCAGAAAAAAAAGAGACAGTTTAACAAAAGTTTAGGCAATAGTACAATCCCCATGGTTTACCCTTGCCAGTAACATGTGCATCTGAAAGCAGTGCAATGGATATCTGTAATAATGTTAGAAGTTCCTCATTTTTGTCTAAGCATTCTTTCAAACACATTACAAAGTACACAAAGCATTCCAAGTGTCTTTCTGATTCTCTGAGCAAAACGCTTTAAAGAGAAAAGCCAAACACACATCTGGCAGCCAAAGCACAAATTCCTCTTCATGTGAAACTATTTCCTCAATAAAGGGACCAAACCCTCAATGAAAACAGTCTAATGGTGATCTCAGGTTAGTTTGCGAGTCCAGGGCTTGAAGCTAGCTTCTCAGTAAAGCAAGTCTTGGTTTCTTCCATAAGGCTTAAGAGGCCCTCAAATACAAAGACTGCACTTCAGCAGAACATGTTGATATGTAAATATTTGTAATATATAATAGAAGTATACTTTAAATATATATGTTGGGTGGGTCGAAATGGACATGGATTTTTATCAGGTACTCCCGTTCCCCCACAATCCCAAAAACATGTGGTTAGGTTAAATGAATAATCTGAATTCACCTTAGGTGTGAATGTGTGTTGTTCTGGAATGGACAGACAACCTGTCCAGGGTGTACCCCCGCCTTTATTTTCTGCCTTTTTGCCTGTTTCATAGTTTTCTATAGAAACTATTTACTTGCGCTTTGGTCATGTGATTGGAGTTCTGTCACATGATGATTTATTCTGTTACCCACTGTATGTCCCTTCCGGTCTGGCTTCCTGTTTAGTGTCATTACTACACAGGTCTCTTATGCTTACCTTTGTGTTTATATTACTTGTTTTTGTGATCATTAAACTATAATAAACATTACATTCAAGCAAACAGACAATTTGAAGAATATTGATGGTTTATTGCAGGTAAGAATGTTTACAGGAGAAATTTTGAGCTATAGGAGAAACCTATTGCAGCTGAGAAACTTGTGACAAAGATTAATAATAAATAGTCAGACTTTGAATATAAAGTTTCTTTGAGTTTACCTTGCATGAATTATTTCCAATTTGCAACAACAAAAGGAATGTATTGCCGTTTTTTCAGCGCGTTTCATTTTGTATTACCGAACAGAAGAGCCTGTGTTTCTGAACTCAATTCTGAATACTCACTTCAAGAATGGCATAAAACAACTGCCACCTGTTGTTGTGGTATATCTTTTAGCGTTTCTGGGGTTTTGGGGTCTCTCTTCAAGACACTGTACTGAACCGAATACGATTTTAGCGTACCGTTACACCCCTAATACTTATTCATATCAGAATACCAGCAGAAAATGCCTTAAAAATTTCACTGCAGTGTTAAATCAATTTTAAAAAACCACCAGGATAAAATGTAGATAACAGACTTGTGAAAATGACGTTAATAATAAGGGAAATTAACGGAACTGTATATTTTTTGTCATTACTTTGCTGGGAAGCAACGCAACAGTACGAGGTTCTAGGAACTATTCTCTGAATGAGACAGACACATTTAAGCGGGAAACTGATGCATACGATTCGGAACGGAATCGGCTCTTTCAAACTGTCCGACGAATCAAATGAATCATTACTGAGTTTCACAATAATATAAACATAATTCGATTTTAAAATCTCATTTCTGCCGTACATGTATTTTAAAAAGACTGTAAAATACTGCGATACTTACTGAACTCTAAGGTTAGTATTTAATGAAAAGATCCGTTTACCCACAACGGTCAATTCTAATTGATTCTTTGATGAGATTCGGTGCAAATTAAAAAAAAAAAAAAAAAAAAAAAAAAAAAAACTTACTAACTGGTCATTATAGGAAAAGTTGCTCAAAGTCTACTCAGTAAAGTCTACTCACAACAATATATGAAAAAATGGACACTTAAGGGTCAACGCGTTCTTTTTTAAATTTAGTATTTTGAAATAAACACACATACAAAACACGTCTGCCTATACTCCTAATAAACCTTGTTGTTTCGTTCACAGGCAGCACAAGCAAACAAAAGAGATGACCAAGCAACTCACCCTGCCGGAGCGGCTCCGGTTGGAGACCACCGGGGCTGGAGGCAGCTCCTCGTCGCTGGAAAAGGCATCTGGAGCGCCGCTGCTGTTTTTGTTTTGAACGGTCAGATTCTTCAAATACAACTGAACGTACACATCCTTCTTCTGCTCCCCGGTCGGCAAAACTACACTGTTTGCCAGCAGAGCACTTTTAAGCTTATCTTTAGTGAGTACAGAGGGATCTTCTAGAAATTCCGACATGTCTGTTGGATTGAGAACGACCATTACCCTGTGTGAGTAATTTCTTTTATGGGATCGGCGACCATCTTAGGATAGAGACCCCTATTGGCTGCTTTACGTAGCAAGACGTGCTCCCATTGGTCAGCCGACTATTTAAAAATCGCTTTCCCATTATGGGTGTTCAGATACGAAAAAGCAGAACAATATGGTAGCTAAAACAAACGTTAAATAACTATACAAATAACATTTAATGGACAGATTTACATGCGATTCTTTATTTATCCCAGAAGAAATCTTACAGTCCAGCATTTCGAAGAAAAACGTACATTTTCTGATTAGTTGTGATGTTCATCTTGACTACGAATATATGTTTGCAACTGTCAATATTATATTTGAAACCCTTGAGGTCAACATTCATTATTTAACGTATGTAAAAAAATTGAACGACTTAATGGGGAGAATTTGGTAAACAATGTGAATATAAATACACACGTCATTTCTTTTACGACACCTTGACCCTAACATAACATTATAGTAAATTATTGGTAAGCTATACATGATGTTTCGCTCGATTTAAAACTAATTTAAAGTATTTCGAAGAGTATCAGCCCCTTAAAGAGTACTTTATGCATTGGGAGAATGGAGCGCAGCGCAACGTCAGACTTAACAAGCGGATAATACAGCAGAACTGTTGGGGTTTCATCGTATCTCGAATTTTCTTCATATGTCAAAGCAAAATATTTCCTGCGAGACCTTTCGTATCTCGAACATTTCGTAACTGGAAGCATTTGTATCTCGGTGTACCACTTAAATTTTTTTTGCTTCGATATACGAAGAAAAATTTGAGATACGAACAACCACAAACTTACACTGTTGTTTCTGAGAGCCGTTGCACGGTTTAGGCATTTTATTTGTAAAACTTGCTTCGAGATACGAATGCCACCCTGGAACGGATTAATTTTGTTTCTCGGGGGAACCACTGTATATATAAATCTTTCTGATTTCCCTCTCGATGACAGTGAGTGAATTGCAGTTCCTCACCTGGCCGCTTGAGGCAGAAAAAAAATGAAACATGAACCCTAAAAATTGATTACTTTGGTTAAGATCTCTAGTGCCATGTACAAACGTATTCAAGTTTTTTTTTTCACACTGTGGAAAAAAATCTGTAGATCTGCAAAAAACAATTATAAAAGGTCTGTTAAACGAACACTCACACTACTGCCAAACCAGTCGATTCGTGACTTTTTTTTATTTAGCGTAATTATTAACACAGGCGCCTCTGGTGATCAAATGAGCAACGTGCATGTAATCCTCTACACGCTGTAAGTCATAATAGCTAGATAAACAGCAATATAGTCCTCGATTCAGCCGCCATAATGCTTGCTTTTTGTCAGCACAGCAGTGACTAAGCTTGACGACAACGAACCCCACCCCCGAAACAAAACAAAAACTCTTTCCTTGTACACACAAAGTGTTGAGTGTTTCAAATTAGATTCACCTTGGCTGCCTTTTTCAAAAAAGGATGGTGCTGGAGTTACCTGTAGACAACAGTCTAACCGCACAGAAAAATACCCATCCAAACTCAAAAACAGGCACCCATGGACAGAGACTAGATTTGACCTCCATAAACACTCTGAGGGAGTGAATTTTTTAAAATTTGTTTAAGAATTAAAGTTATGCAGAACTCGTTCATTCCAGCTAATAATTTTTTTTTGTAATATAAAATTTTTTAAAAATTACTGCCGTTTTTTTTTTTTTGTGTGTGATTTCTATCCCCACGTCCCACCTCTGTGGGCCTTTTGTCCATTTTTGATTACTATGAAGTGTGCACTTTCACGAAGGCGATGGCAAGCGACACCCACTCTGAGTCCCTTTTCACTTTGCCAGAAACCAATGGGTGACGTCATTGACACTTCTTACATTAAATACAGTTAACGGACCATACCTGTAGTTTTGCAAGAACCACCGACATGACATAAGGGTTGGGGGAATCCAAGTTCTTGTGAAAACTTATGATTTTTTTAGTGTTAGGGGAAAATAAGAATCCCACGGTTTACAGTGGAGGTGCAAAGCGATAAAAGCTTTCTTTGTGCTCGCTCAGGTGAAAAATCAACCAATCAGTGTGGATACATTTGTTTATTGGCCAAATGATGCAACATATGTTGCATACAAACAATAATGATTAAACTTAAGTCACCTTTAGGTTTCATATGTTCACACATTTCCCAAATCTTATGGAACGCGTATACAGGTTTACAATTAAATTGAATGGGCGCCAACAAGTTCCCCAAAAGCCCATGTGCAGACTGATGTTTTGAAACAGAACAATGACTTCTTACACTGTACTCAAAGCACGTCATAACACCAAAACCAAAGAAAAGAATTTCAAACGAAGTGATCACAGTGCTGCTGAAACAGAGACTGCTTGTAAAGGAGCGGAGCATGGGTATCAAAGAAAGAGCAGGCAGCTGGAGGATTAGCAATGGCACTAGCACTCTCAGCTCTACCACCATCTCCTGACGCTCATTTCCACAGGCTTAACAATCATGCTCGGCAGTGCAGTGCTTCTCTAGTGAAGGAGGGTGGTGGCACAGCACTCTTGCTGGGGTGTGGTTTCATTGACCCGTCCCGTCCCCTGACCTCTCTTCCTCTGCCTTGTCTCAATCCCAGCTTAAGCCTTGATCTCTGCTGGAGGACAGTACAAAACTTCAGAGTTCTCTGATGACAGCTCCTCTGGAGAAGAAAGAAAAGCCTGTTAGTGACCAATTGGAATTTTACTAGGGACTAATTAATTAGTTGTACCTAGTAATAACAAGTACAGAAACTGTATAATCAATTATTTAGCCAGGACTAAATTAGATATATTTGAATATAATCTGCACTAGTCATGGGAAGCTGAGCCTATTTGTAGATCAGCATTTTTTTAACTGGTGTGCTGCAGCACATTCGCATGCTGTGAAGAACGGTCCGCTGTGGTGCAGGAAATAATAACCTAATGCCAGGGTGAAGTATTTCCACAGCCTCTGTGTTTTCTTGTGCTTCTGTAGAGGTTCCTTTGTTTGTTTCTCTCAGTCTCACATGTTCCCGGCTACTTACCCCCTCGTGATATTTCGGTGCTTCCATCTGTGTCTCGTGAGTTGTGACTGCCTGCGCGCACATCTAGGGCTTGTCACTATTTAATGTGCTTTCTTTGCTGCATTTAACATTAGCCATCTGTGCGAGAACATGTGTTCTGCTACCCTTTAAAAATGTATGATTGAGTTTATTCTTTATTTATCCATGATTTTAGTTCTCAGCTAGGCCATAGTGTCTGTCCGGGCTGACGTTTTGTTCTTTGTGTTTTATTTAAGACCTATTGAGTTCAACCCATTAACCCTTTAATTCCCAGTTCCTTTCAGTCAGGTCATGGAACCTAATTATTAAAATCAACCTGGTCTAACCGGTTTCACACAGAGGGAGTAGAAATATGGATGATTACAAAATACCCTGTCTTTGTGATGACTTTCTTCCTATTCAAGACTTCTTTTACTTTCGGCTGGTCCCAGTTTAGGGGTCGCCTCAGCGAATCATCTGTTTCCACCTAACTCTGTCCTCAGTATCCTCTACTCTTGCACCAACTGACTTCATGTCCTCTTTAAGCACATCCATACATCTCGTATTTGGCCATCCTCTCGACCTCTTGCCTGCCATCTCCATCTCCAACATCCTTCTACCAATATAACCACTATCCCTCCTCTGCACATGTCCAAACCATCTCAATCTGGCCTCTCTGACTTTGTTTCCAAAACAACCAACCTAAGCTGTCCCTCTGATGTGCTCATTCCTAATCTTGTCCATCCTCGTCACTCCTAAACTGAACCTCAACATCCTCATCTCTGCTACTTCCATCTCTGCCTCTTGTCTCTTCCTCACTGCTACAGTCTTTAACCCATACATCATAGCTGGTCTCACTACTGTTCTGTACACCTTTCCTTTGACTCTTGCTGACACTCTTCTGTCACACAACACCCCTGACACTTTTCTCCATCCACTCCAACCTGCCTGCAGTCTTCTCTTCACCTTTTTTCCACACTTCCCTTTGCACTGGACTATTAACCCCAAATACCTAAACTCCTGACCTCAGCCGCCTGTAACCTCACTGTTCTATTTCCCTCTCTCTCATTCAAACTCATGTGTTCTGTCTTACTGCAAGTGACTTTCATTCCTCTTCTTTCTAGAGCTGACCTCCAACTTTCCAGGTGTTCCTCCACCTGCTCTCTGCTCTCACTACAAATCATAATGTCATCTGCTAACACCATTGTCCACGGAGATTCCTGCCTGACCTCATCTGTCAACCTGTCCATCACCATAGCAAATAAGAAGGGACTCAAAGCTAATCCTTGATGTAGCCCCACCTCAACCTTGAACTTCTTTGCCTGACATACAGCACATCTCACTTCCGTCATACTCCTCTCATACATATTCCAAACTATTCTAACGTGCTTCTCTGCCACTCCTGACATCCTCATACAGGACCATAGCTCCTTTCTCAGCACCCTGTCATACACTTTTTCTAAATCCACAGACACAGTGCAGCTCCTTCTGACCATCTCTGTACTTTTCCATTAACAATCTCAGAGCAAAAATTGCATCAGTAGTGCTCAGCCATACTGCTGCTCACAAATATCCACTTCCCTTCTTAGCCTAGCTTCCACTACTCTTTCCCAAAGTTTCATTGTGTAGCTCATCAACTTTATGCCTCTGTAGTTGTTACAACTCTGCACAACTCTGCGCAAACACATTTCATGTAAACTAAAGGACGCGCAATCTGGAGCTGGACACAGTGACGCCATCACCTTTTACTCTTCAAAGCGCAGTGCTGCAGTTTCGTGGCTCGCACTCTGGCAAGTCTATGGCTGAATCAATTGAGGGTATGCTTGTGAAGTGTAATATTTCTGAATCCTGTGTTGATGTTATTTTGCGCGACAACGCAAGCAACATGAAAAAAGTGATCAGTTCTAAAACGGCACCTTTCTCGGGAGAGCCAGGAGGACACTGGTTTAAAAACAATGAAAAACAATCTTCTTGAGGCCGTCAAGAAACTATTCACAACCATCGAGGAAGAGCCCTTGTATGCAGTTGCCACTCTCTTGTATCCACTTTTCAAAGATAGTGTATGTCTATTATTTTTTTTTCATGTCCATATTGATTATTGTCATTGCCATATTGAGTTTATCTGAAGCACAGCATAAAATAATTTATTTTAAATTATAAAATGCATAAAATGTCGATTAATACAGGGCTAGTAGTATCTACAGCTATATATACAGATACACACCCAGGTATCGGATCGGTACTCAGTATCGATAGGCCGATACCCTAAGCCCAAGTATCGGGATCGGTATCGGGAGGGGAAAAATGGTTTCGGAACATCTCTACTATGACACTTCTCCTCCATTCCTCAGGCATTTTCTCACTCTCTTAAATCCTGTTGAACAACCTAGAAAGGAACTCCACTGCTGTCTCTCCTAGACACTTCCACACCTCCACAGGTATGTCATCTGGACCAACAGCCTTTCCACTCTTCATTCTCCCCAGAGCCTTCCTCACCTTATCCTTTCTAATCTTTTCAGCTTCCTGCTCTACAATATTCACCTCTTCCCCCTTTCTTTCCCTCTCATTAATCAACTTCTCAAAATACTCTTTCCATCTTCTCTGCACACTCTTTTCACTCGTTAGCACCTTTCCATCTCTATTTTTAATCACCCTTATCTGTTGCACATCCTTCTCATCTCTGTCTCACTAATCTGTACAATTCCTTCTCACCTTCCCTTGTGTCCAACCTGGCATACAACTTATCCTAGGCTTTCTGTTTGGCTTTTGCCACCTCCCTCTCTCCACTCTGCGCTGCGATTGCTTGTAGTCCTGTCTACTTTACAGTTTCTGATCTCTCTCAGATTGGCTCGTCTACATAGGATGTAGTCTACCTGCGTACTCCTACCTCCACTCTTGTAGGTAACTCTATGTTCCTCCCTCCTCTGGAAATAAGTATTAACTACAGCCATTTCCATCCTCTTGGTAAAGTCCACCACCATCTGTCCTTCTAGGTTCCTTTCCTTGACACCAAACCTCCCCATCATCTCCTCATCACCTCTGTTGCCCTCGCAAACATGCCCGTTGACAAAACCAAACTTAAATCTGCAGGCCACCTGCATGACGTGAAACCACAAGCACATCGGAGGTATAGGTAAAAGTGTGGTAAGATCATTGTTACTTAAATCGATGATAGGCTTGAGGTAATAATTCAAGTGAGTGCTGAATCAGATGAACAGGCATCTGTGTGTCTCTCTCCAGGAAGAGGTTTAACCTCTTAATCCCTAAGGCCTATTTTCCGAAAATCCTATACCTTCACTTTATAAGGCATCTCTCAGCTTTTACAAGGTCTAAACTGCAAATCTTGGTATCAAAATGAAAATGGGTTCTTGGGGGTGGTGTGGATGAGTTAATTTGACAGTCAAGAACACTGGGTAAGAGTAAATGATGTTGAGCTGGCCAAAAAATGAACTCTACAAAAAAAAAACTACACGTTTACTCTAATATCTCCTTATTTTACTTGTAAACAAGCAAATAAACACAATCAATTGGAACCACTACATGTGAAGGACATCTGTAGCAAGTTTGGTTTCCATACTACCAGAAACTAATATTCTGTACAGGTTTTGATTGAACAAAGTTCAGGCGTTATCCATTTCATTTACATTTATGCATTTTGGCAGACGCTTTTATCCAAAGCGACTTACATTTGAATGAACATATTTTTTTTTGTCAGTTCTTGCTTTCCCTGGGATTTGAACCCACAACCTTTGCGTTGTTAGCGCAATGCTCTACCAACTGAGCCACAGGAAAGCATTTCGGCATAGTTTGGCACAATTTAGCACAATAATTGAAATATGGAAAAAAATCTTGTCCAAAGCTTCCGCTACGTTCATGGTCTTCTTTTCTTGCTTACGGGACATGATTTCACCAAAAAAACTCCTAAAGAAACGGTGTAAAAGGGGGGTGGAAGTCCATTTACGCCTTCTACACGCGCTTTGCGTAACCTCCCATTCACAGGCGCTTTCGACGTTCGAGCTTCCGCGTGTCCCTACCCCTCGACCATCTGTCCAATCCGGGAGCACTTTACATCATTCAAAAGCATTGAATCTGGAGAAGCCAATGATCTCCATCATTTTGAGACGGACAGGATCGCCGACAAATCACACGACGCGTAGCTTGGAGAGACCCGCTCTTACGCACGGGGAGTGATTCCATATTTGGTGATGTTATGAGAGCACAGAGCTACAGAAAAGAGCCAAAATGGAGTTTCCGCGAAGCTACCGACCGGACATAACAACAAACGGACTTTTATCGCTATGGAAATAACTTTTTGTTGAAAAAAAACGGCAAAGGTAAGACAAGATTTACATGCTTGCTTGGTTTTTGCTGGCGTTTTTTTAGGGGAACTTTCGTTCCCTGCTCTAAAAGACTTCATGCAATGTAAATGAGTTGCATATCGCTGGATTCAGCTGGTTGTTAGCTTTCATTTGATGCCATGGTTTTGGTGTTTCCGTTTATATTGTGGATACATATCGCACATAAACAAAAACGTGGTCATGAATTATACTCCAGACATGTTGTTGTTTATTTGCATGGCGTTCGAGCTGTGGTTAACGGATATGAAATTGAATTAGATACGTTTTTAGAGGAGTTTCCGCTGAACACAACAGTATTTAATATGTGTGGGTTATTCTCAGGGTTAGTGAGCTATGAGCGAAAATGTAACGCACAAGGGGGCAAGTCCCCGGTACCGGGGACTCTCGGGCTTAAGAGGTTAAAACTCTACAAGATGTTTATTTCCTTTTGACCACAGGAAGCCATCTGATTGGACAGGATCACCCTCAAGGAGATTGACTTAGAGACTTTAAAAATTCAAGTTTAATAACTCAAACTAAAAAATTTACATTTTCTCAAAATAAAGGAGCTTTCTCTACGAAATAAAAAAAATGTAAGCTTTCTTTTCTCAAGTTTTTTGAGAAGTTTTATACATTTTCAGGACAAAATGTGGCGTCAGAAAGCCATTAGATGCTCACAATTGTCAAATGGGGCTATGTGCTTTCACTTGCTTTTCTTTTACGCTAATGTTTAGTGGTAAATTTGTCACAACTGTGCTTCAAAATTGAACTTTTACCCTTCACAAACCATGATGTCAAAGCAAGAAACTGGACCTCAGATCACTTCAGAGCAACACAATTCAGATCAGTGAGCTGTGCTGGTGCAATAATATTCGCAGCCAGGAAATACATCACAAACAGGAAGTTAAGTAAAGCTGCATCATCTTCTTAAACCTTGCATTTGAAGTTTCAGTAGAGTTGCCCTGCGATGGACTGGGAATCTGTCCAGGGTGTACCCCCTTCTCTTGCCCACAGTGAGCTGGATATAGGCACCAGCTGACCCCCATGACCCCGAAAGGGAACAAACAAGCAAGAAGATGAATGAATGTTTTTAGTAGAGAAGTATGACTTTTCTCTTCGCTTGATACCTCTGTCCCCACTGTCTCCTTTATCTCCTTTCATGTGTTCCATATCCACATCGCTCATGTTTCCAGGTGGTCCCTGCAAACCCTGCTCTCCTCTCTCACCCTTGGGACCTGGATCACCAAAGATTCCTCGGACACCTGGCAAACCTGGGTCTCCTGAACGAAACAGCAGAATATTCAACTATAAATATTTGCAGTCCATTTAAACACCTATAAACTTATTCGCAAAAATAAGTCACCCTTTTGGCCAGGATTTCCTGGGTTTCCAATAGAACCTGGGAATCCAGGTGTTCCAGTCATTCCCATAATTCCAATTTCACCTTTTGGACCTGGAGAGAAAAATCACAGATTAATGGTTTTAAGGTAAAAAGTAAGCAGTGCAAGTGCATAAGAAGGAGCACTCACCACGTTCACCAGGAAAACCGTCTCTTCCAGGAGCTCCTGTCTGTCCAGGCAATCCCTTAGATCCTGGCAAGCCTGGAACTCCAGGGCTACCCCTGTCTCCTGGAGGGCCAGGCTTGTCTAAGCCTGGAGGACCCATATGACCCTTCTCACCTTTTATACCAATCTGACCTGTAGCATCACAAACACTTGTTATTAACCATGAACATCTAGATATGTATTAACTTCCATTCTGAATATACTCAACCCACCGATGGGTCCAGGACCTCCAGGCGGACCCATTGGTCCTGGAGACCCAGGTTCTCCAACTCCAGGAGGACCTGGAGGCCCCACTGCACCATGAACTCCTGGTGGTCCAGGACTACCTGCAAAAGTCCAAAGGGAGTAGCGTGTTGTATTGCATACTCTGTTCTTTTTAATGTGTTTCCATATTACTTTAGAAGTTGCTACATGGACCAAAACATAGCTGATCATATAAAAATAGGATGTGACAAGTCACTAACAAGTCACCCAGAGGAAAGGCAAACAAATGTGAGAATAAAGGGCTTCATAAATAATCCATAAGCTGCATCCTTTGTATGCGAGGTTCCATCACTATCAGATTTTAGTTTAGTACCTTTAAAATCACTTTTATCTGTGTGAATGCCAACTGGACCAGGACTGGAACATATAAATTTCCTGTTTGGTGTTGGCCAAATGAACTAAACTATTTTTGTGAGCACACCCTTAAAATAAATTTAAACTGTACCTTTAAGTCCCTGAAGTCCAGGAGGCCCACTATGTCCCTCCTTTCCAGGAACCCCAGGCATTCCAGTGCTGCCCTTATTCCCAGGAAATCCTGGTGCTCCTGGTTGACCCGCCACACCCTTAGGTCCTGGGAGGCCCCTACCAGGTTCACCCTACATCAACAAAGATCAAATAGTTCAGTTTTAATTTCTAGCAATAAGGATCTAAATGACATCCACCGTCATACTTTTTGACCAGGTGTCCCAGCGCGACCAGACAAGCCATCCTGTCCTGGTAGACCAGCTTCTCCTGGAATTCCAGCAGGGCCTGGAACTCCAGAGAACCCTACAGCAGGGGGGGGAAATAATCTAAATTAAAAAGGAATTTATAACCCAACGAATTCCTGTTACAGAATCACCAGTTACAGTATTCAGTTTAATGGTCAACTTTTTTTCATCAGTGACATGTACCTTTTGGTCCAGGGGGTCCAGGGGGTCCAACTCCTGGCAGTCCAGGCTCACCTTTGAGTCCTGGAAATCCTGGAATTCCACGTTCACCTGGAATACCTCTGTCACCTGAGAAACAATTGAGGGATACATCAACTCTATGAGCTCTGGAAAGTAGAGTAACATAGAATTGTATCCTGTTCCTTTACCTTGAATACCAGGTCTGCCTGTCTCTCCTCGTGGTCCTGGAGTACCCTGAGGTCCCGGTAAACTTAAAACTTTACCAGCTTCACCTTTAGCTCCTAAAAGTAGTTTGGATTCAGAAGGCATCACAAATGTGACGAGAGGATAGTTTTACTCGTGGTTACTTACCTGGCAACCCTGGCCTTCCTGGTTCACCTGGCAAGCCTTTAATGCCTTTTTCACCTGGTTCACCTGGACGACCTATGCCTGGTTCACCTGGAGGACCTCTCTCACCAGGAGGGCCAGGAATCCCAAAATTTCCATCAGGGCCACGGTCACCTTTAATGCCAAATCTAGCCTAAACACAGAAACAAGTTTACAAAACATACCATGATGAGAACAGAAATTCCAAGATTTATACATACAGGTTCTCCCTTGGTTCCAGGTTGCCCTGGTCGACCATCTTTTCCTGGAACCCCATCAACACCAGGGAATCCCCTGTCTCCAGGTTTTCCAGGGAAACCCTTATCTCCCTTTAAACCAGGAGCTACAAATATATCCCCAGGCTCACCTTGGGGACCAGGAGCCCCCATTAAACCTGGAGTACCATCCAGGCCCTAGTTCAGCAAATGCGAAAAGATTTGTCAAATGGGATGAAAAAGTTTGCATTAGTGAAAACATTTGTTTTCCCCAAATACTTAAGGAAATACACACAGGTAATCCAGATGGGCCACTGATTCCCGGTGTACCCTTCTCGCCTTTAAGTCCTGCTTGTCCTGGAAAACCTAAGATGGAAACATCCAACATGATGCCAAAGATCAGAGAAAATTGGGAAAAAAAATTGTTCAACATGTCTCACCCTGCTGACCCTTTGGACCTTGAAGTCCAGGTAAACCTGGAGGTCCAAAAGCACTACACTGTGTACACGTTTCTCCTTGATCACCTGAAAGAACAACAGAAACACAATGAGAAACTAAACAATGGTGGAAAATGGAAAACCTGCACAACTCTTACCTTTCTGCCCCACTTCTCCTTGCAAACCTGGAGGTCCTGGAGGACCTGGAGACCCTTTAGCAACACTACAGTCAAGATCTAAAACCACATTGTCATAGTAATTATGGCATACACAAACAGAATAAAAACTTCAATTATTATTTTCAATTAAAATGAAAGTATTTAGTCTTCATTTTATGCCTTCATAAAATGATTTAATGTTAAACTGGTAAAAAAAAATATATATAATTATGTTTTTACTAATTGGTCCTGGCTGTCCGGGTGGACCAGGAACTCCATCAGCTCCTTTAGGACCTGGCAGAGATCTTCCATCAGCTCCCTTATCCCCTTTCTCACCAAACTCTCCAGGCAATCCAGGTGGTCCGGGAGGACCTTCAACATTTTTCCCTGAGGTCAACCATGAACAGAAGAGGAATGTTGAGCATTGTGAGAGGATATAACTATTTTAATATTTTTCCCATCAGCCGTAGCAGGTTAAAAATAGCAATCTGAAGACAAAATGTCATTCTTCTATTTCTGATGCTAGTCAACTCCTTTATTAGGACTCAAGCACTGAGTAACACTCTAATGTAATTTTTCTAAGCATTATTGTTTCATGTACTTTTAGTGCTTGAAATGTCTTAAAGACTTAAATATAAGTAATATGGATTGCATTTAGAAAATTGACAGGAAGATGGCTTTTCACAAAAAAAAAAAAAAAAACTAAAAGTGGCCACTTTTGCTCAACATACTTGTAAATTTTATCAAATACCTTGTGTTTTTTATCTCTTCATGGAATTGCTAATTATCTGAATCAAACCAAAAACAGGTCTTGGGGCAAAAGCAAGCAGATCAACTGTGCTTGATTAGAAAAAGCTCAAAAAGTCAGCCAACGAAAGCTCCTAGTACTTGATAACTTTTAAAAGGAGTAATCAGTAACACAATCAACACAAGGGGCTACAATTCATCACATGAAGTCCTTGCATAAAATGTGAATCTGCCATTTACATCTGATCATATCTGTTAGGGACAATTAAAACCACAAAATTAACCCCATAAAAGGCATTTTAAACAAACAACTAATAGTAAGCTAGACAGAACACCTTGTGTAGATAAAAGGGACATCTGAAAATTACACTTCTACATTGTATTTGTGCAATGTATTTTATCTGTTAAGCACTCGTGTTGTGTTGAGTTAAGAAGAAGGGACTTTTACAATACCATTAACAAACTGTTTATTAGTATAAACCTCTTTTACCTCTTTTTATTTCAGGATTAAATTCTTGCAGATAATCAGAAAACAAAACACAAAACTATGCTTCTCTGACCTGGAGGACCAGGGTATCCTCTGTCTCCTGGATAACCTGATAAATAAACAACACAATGTGAGACGGTGAAATCTGATCAAATCTGTAACATGCTCAACACATGTACAGCCATCACCTGTTTCTCCTTCTGCTCCAGGAGGTCCAGGAGGACCAGGGGGGCCAGGACGACCAGATCCCTGTAAGATATTTTTTTTATCATTGAAAAGTGTTTAAATAATCTAAGCAATACTATTGGTGCAGCCATAAAGAAAGCTGCCTGAGATGTCCATACAGCATCTCCTTGTGTAAAGTGCACTGAAAAGTTGATTGATGCACAGGGACGCCATCTGCAGCCACATAATGTTTGAGCTGGTCTGTTGTTGACCATAATGTTTGACTCTGACTGTTCTCACCACCCTGTGCCTCTGCTTATCTGAGACTGTTCTTGTCTGCCACTTCGGGCCTTGACTAGAACTGTGCTTCTGGTCTTCCAATTCCTCATAGCTTAAATCTCAAAGAGCTTTTTGTATTCTTCCCCTAAACCATCATTGTTTTCAGCTCATCTGAGAGTTGCTTAGAAGCTTCCATAGTTGCCAGTGTTTAGAGAAGATGCTAAGAGAAGAAACACTTTTAATTGGTCTCCCTTGAAAACGTTCTCATGATTGGATTCACCTGTGTATGGAGGTCAAGGGTCACCAGGTTACCAAACCAACTTTGAGTTCTAATAACTAGTGCTAAAGGTATTGAAATCAAAGGTGCTTAAACATGGCTAACTTTGTTTAAATAATTCTTTGTTTAAACACTTTCCTTAAATCATATGAAGATTATTTTATTTCTGAGACATCATTGAGTCATATCATATTTAACTGAAATTTCTTATCCAGATAATTCATGATTTATAAAAGAAAATCATGAAAATTTACAGTGGTGCCCAACTTTTACATACCACTGTTGTTTTTAAAAGCCATATCAATAAATGTGTTTAATGTTTTGTTGGAAAATTTGTCAAGATGATTGTAGACCACTTTTTAAGCAAGTTGTAGTTATTAACCATCAATATTTTGATGATGTGCAAGTTTGGGACTTTCCATATGTATAAACCACATTTAATTTTTATTTATTTTTGTTAATGATGGACTAAATTTACAGCAGTTTGGGGGAAATAGTATTGGGTCTGTTTAATAATTAGAGACTCCTTATGATCCATTACAGTTTAAAGTAGAATTAAAAAGTCAAGCAAACCCTTTCATGGGGAAGAAACATGTTTTATTCAATTTAACATTTATGAATTCATAGACGTTTTTTTGTTAAATACATTTCTTATACAGCTAATGATCAGTCTGTCAGTCTTAGCTGCTTTAAGTATTTAGTACCATTCAACTGCAAGGTACAGAAATATTTCATTTGCTTTAAAAGCCCAAATGTATGGAGGAAAATTAGAGGAAGTAGAGGAAAATGAAACCAATTAGAAACTAATTAGAAACTAGAACTTTTGCTCTGCATTTAACCTATTCAAGTGCACACACACAGTAGTGAACAAACACACACCCAGATCAGTGGGAAGCCATAGCTACGGCGCCTGGGGTACAATGGGGGAAACTGGTGCCTTGCTCAAGGCCACCACAGAGCTGGTTGTCATAGGTTGGAGCTGGTTGGATCAGGGGCTCAAACTTTCTGATCACCTGTAAATCTCCTTATGTATCCACTAATCACAACTGGCCCAGAAAAATAACTTTATTATTATACAAAAAAATAACTTACATATCCAGGTGGTCCTTTTTCTCCTTTGTCTCCCTGTGATGAAAAGAATCTTATGTGAATGGGTGTAAAATAAAATAAAATGCAACTTCTATAGCGAGTGCTATACCATACCTTCAAGCCGTCAAACCCAGGACTGCCAGGGAATCCCATTTCTCCCTATTACACACAGACATATGAGCCCAGGTCATACTCGCTTTTGTGATAATAACCAAAGCCGAACCAATCTAGACGATATGATCATGGTAACACCTATAAAAGAATGGTCCTGTAGTTGGTGCTCCATTTCCTCGTTCTTTCTGGCTGTTGGTAATTTTTCTGTCCTCACTGCTAGAGGCAAGCTAAGGCACTCTCTACAGCCCACAGAAGGTGCTCAGCTCAACATCTGCATTATATTTTCTAACTGTCAGTCAGAATAATTTAGAGTGGCTTCAGTGCCTGATATCAGCAAGTGGGGTCTTTGCTCAAAGCCAAAAACATTGCAATCAACGGAGGACGGAGTGTTTCGTAATGAACACTGGAGACATTGTGAGATTGTTTTGCCGCCTGCAACATCTTCCTGCATGACCAGTTTGATGGTGTAATGGGGGTAATCAGCATTGGAAGGTGCTGCATTTTAGTCCATGCCCATATAATCGGTAGCATCACAACAAAGCTGAGAGGCACGCACAAAATCGACAGGTTTGAAGCACCAGAGGGCTCTCGAGGGAGCAGGATCGAACAGACCATAAATATCACCCACCGGCCTGCTTGAATCACTGGGAACTACACGCCCTCTTAGTTCACAGCCGCCTGGAGAAGATGAGGTATCAGCCTATTGGGTACCCATACCACTAGCCCGGGAAAACGATGCTACAGTGGCATTTAGCTGGAAAGCTATTGTTCCCTCCCCCCCCAGAACCTACACCTGGACCTGAGACTCCTCAAAGAGTGGACTGGTGCAAGAGTCTCGTAGCAAATAAGAAGCTGTCAATAAGTGACTGGGCTACTCACCCAATCTCTGAGTGACCAACTAGCCTCCCTGTGGAGGAAACTAATTTTAGCCGCCTGAATCCAGATTCTCATCTGAATCTGACCTGCTAGAGGCAACATGAGGCACTCGTGGTCTACAATCCACAGAAGGTCCTCAGCTAGTGGTCTGCATAATATAAAACTGTTTTATACTAATTTCTCTAGCATTTATAGTAGCTTTAGGATCTGATGTCAGCAAGTGGGGGCTTTGGTCAAAGCCAAAATCGATCCAATCAATTTATCATTTGAGGACAGATTCGCAATGAACACAGACTGGAGCTATTGTGGAGAATGCTTTGCAACCTCCAACTCCCTCCAGCATGACTGGTTTGATGGTGTGAAGGGTATAATCAGCTTTGGCAGGTTTGCCTTTTAGTGCATGCACATCAGTATCACAACAAAGCGGAGGCTGGAAGCACCAGAGGGCTCTTACAGGATCTGCACCTAGCAGTCTGTCAACATTGCCAATGGGCCTGCTTGAATCAGTTCTCAGCCGTTCTTGATATGCACGGTATGCTAGGACACCGCGAGGTATCAGCTTATCGGTTATCTATACACTGCCCTGGGAAAACCCTCGTGCTTCCTGGACACCTACACCTGAGGTGCTTCTCACCCAATCTCTAAGTGAGCGCCCAGCCACACATCCATTACAGCCGCCTGTATCCAAGATCTCATCCTTTTGGTCAAGATCTAGAGTTCATGGTCATGGGTAAGGTTAGGAGTGATAGATTGTGTTCTTGACCTTGCAGTTCAGCTCCTTCAACGCATTGATACATCAACTGTATTACTGCAGAAGCTGCACCAACTATAAAAAGTACAAATGTACAAGAAGTAACTAGAAGATAGAGATCTAAGTTGAGCTGTTCAGTTTTTGAGAAGAGTATACTAACAATTTAATGATCAGCAATAAACAAACAGCTTTTAAGTATTCAACTGTATTGAAACTTTGCTTTATTATCATCACTCTTTACCTTTTCTCCACTGAGCCCCTCTTTCCCTGGTTTGCCCTATAAAAGAGTAAATATATGATCAGATTTTTTTAACAAAAAGAATAAAACATCTAAACATACTCAACACAAATCAGCTGCAATGTTGTAGCTGCAAAGAACAATGTTCTTTTCAATCAGATGCACTTTTTAATCACAAGTTTACTTAATTTTCAGTTGTCTTAGTGCGAGCACAGTACGTTTTTTTTTAGGAGAGCCCCCCAAAGAGGCAGGGGAGAGGAGGTGTTAAGACCCTATGGGTTTAGTATGCGGAATGTGTGAACGTTATAGCTGAAGACCCTCGCCCGAACCACACAGGATCCTTTGGTTTGGATCGTATACAGTGGTACCCTGAGATACGAATGGTTCGAGTTATGAAATGTTCGAGATACGAAACGTCTCGCGGGAAATTTTCTACTTCGAGATCCGAAGAAAAATTAGAGATACGAACATTTACAAGCTGTTCTGCTGTATTTTCCGCTTGATGTCATGATGTCATGCGCTTCCGGGTTCTTGCGCTCCTATCTCCCAGTGCAAAAAGGGTCTGATGCGCTTCAGAACACTTCAACAACAAAACATTATGTATAGATTATCAATAATGTGGTATAACAAATGTTAGAGTCAAGGTGTCATAAAAAAAATAACGTTTATAACGTGGAAAGTGCTGTTCTGTAGCGCAACTTAGAGAAACCCAGTGACGCGTTCTCAGAAGTGCTCTCTCCTTCTCACACGCTTGGTATTCTCTCCGCTTGTGCTCGAAACCGTGTTGGTGTCAGTGATTTGTGGAATATTTTGAGAATGTCAACCTTTATACGTAGTGCAGTAATGTCTTCCGCCACCTGTTCCACCTCCTCCAACACATCACCTTACTCTCAAGGTAAGGTTTCACATTTGTGGACATATTACGTATTTTCCTTGTGTTTTATTCTGTTTTACACCCTGGACAGGTGGCCAGTTTTGGCTAGTAATCAAACCCAGTTCAACTGCTTGGAAGTGTGTCAGCTATGCTCACCACTATACCACCAACACCCAGATATTAATGATAACTTTAATATGTTTATTTTGGCAAGTGACCATGTCATCAACTTTTAGCCATTGTTTCTATTGTATCAAACGTGCTTGGGGGAGTGGTTCTTTGGTCTCCGTTTCGTGGAGTTTATTTAAATAATGTCTGGCTCGAAATTGGGTTCGGGTCAGGCAAAACTCTAACAGGCTTGGGTACAGGCCGGGTCGAGCTTTTTAGGCCCAATTACAGGTCTAGTGTGAGTGTGTGTACAGGTGAAAAGACCTTCCAATGATGGCCGCAGAATGACTCCAGGAACCTATCGGCACCCGCCTTATTTTGCTAAGGGGATGATACGCTTTGCTTGCCAAGTCAATCTATTCATTTGCTAGGTTGCATGCTTGATACTTTGGTTTGTTTACTGGACTTTTTGCCTGACCCTTTTATATTTGTAAGCTAGCTTTTTGTTGTTTATAGTTTCTTCACTTTGTTTGTATATATTTTCTTTGTATTTGTAACAGTGTTAAAAAAATCACATTCTTTTTATTAGGATTCAAACACAGAAGGTGTGTCTCTATTGAAATTTCTCAGATTATCAATATTTGCAATTCGCTACCAGCTCAGAACTGGTGACAATTTCCAGAACCACTGGATTGCTGCTTGCAGCTTTTTCTATTTATTTCACCATTTTTCCCCTTTAACCTGGTAATATATGATTATTGGGTTGTATGTTGTATATCGATGCAGAAGGGAGAGGAGAATCCTTGTAATCAGCTTGAACGAGAGTATTGCTACCTGACTGCTTGATGACTTCATTTATGCTTTTCAAATCAAATCAAGAACAGAATATTTACAATTTAAAATTCTTTCTACAAATTTTTTCTATTCCTCCACCCATATCTGATTATGCCCAGGAAGATTGGGTTCCTGATGCTGGCTTATGATGCTACCGAACACTATTCCTCTCATTTCTGTCTTGTCCAGTGGTTTCTATACAGCAAGGCTACTTCATCCAGAAATTCAATGCTCTTCCTCTGCCTACCCTGACTACCTTGATAGCTATCTGTTGCTGTTTACTGCACACAATTTCTGTTATAGTATGTTCCCTGTTGTGTAAGAGCCTTAGGTTTTTATGGACATTTATTCTTCCACTTCTAGGGAGTTTTTGTTTGTGTGAAACGCTTGTTTTATCCTTGGAAACAGGAAGCATAGAACACACTACAGAGAAACAGAGTAATGTTTGAGCAGTGGTTAGTCATTTAACTTAAGCAGCCGTCTTTTTACACTGGACACTTACTATTGGCCCGGGTGGTCCTGGTTCGCCTTTTCTTCCTTGCAGATGTGGTGCGCAGAAACCCTTGGTATGGAGAGAAAGAAATGTATTAATTAGAAATTTAAAGTATGAATCTCAAAGTAATAAAATATTATGGTAATTGAGAACATGAGAACGTGAGCATGAAAAGGGCCCATTACAAAGCCAGTCGTATAATTGGTCAGAGCATTATTGTTTCACGGCTTATGAATTTTTCAGAGCCTAAACGTGCTCTAAAAATGCCATCGAATTTGTCAGAACTTATATGTAGGGAACCAAGACTTAATTATAAAGAATATGGATTCTAAAAATGGCCACTTTTACAAATGCTATACTTTGACAAACTCCTTCTTGAGGTTTTATCGGCTCATCTCCAAACTCCATTAGTCTTATCTTAAAGAATATGGATTGTTAAGTTGGAAAGCTTTATTGACTGTTAAAACACACAGTGACCGTCAAAAGTCGACATCTTTATATTCAACACCTGATCAGTGTTAAATGTACCAGCTCTTTTAACAGTCCATGTCTGAACACATATACTACATATTCACGCACAGCGCCACTACTTGGCCATAGGAAATACAACATGTAGTGACATTGCACGATTAATTTCGGAGCGAACAAGAAAAGACAATTAAGCCGGGTGATTCCCATAATTACGTAATGATCCGTTCTATAAAAGCCCTAGGATATATGCATCCCTCAGGCTCTATTTTGGGAACCCTCCTCCACCCCTTCGCCCCTCTACATATTCAAAGGGGGGTCTCTGGGCTCCTAACTCACCCCTGCACTTGGAGCCCTTCCTCGGACAGCTCGCTTGGTACGCTTTATCTCCTCAAAGTCTGCTTGCATAACCATGGCCAATTTCTTTGAATGTACTCTTGAGAAACATTGATAAGATCTTTTTTTTTTTTTTTTTTACCAATTTTGGAGTATGTGATAAGAATCTTGGTCAAACAATATCAGAAAATATTTAGACTCATGAATATTTAAACTCATTAGTGCTATCAGGGGTTGTGATTTTCATTATTTAATTTGCCTGTATCATTCAGCAATTTTAACAATTCTCTCTTGAACATGTCTTCTGATTCAGGATTGGTCGTAGTGTTTATGTGCAACATAATGGCAGTCGAGACTTTTACTGACATTTGTGACGGTGTAATCAGGAAAAAAAAATGCACTCATCTAGATATTTTGCAATTTCATTGTCAGTAAACTGAAACGATATAGTACAGAGTTTCCCAATGACATCACCTGGGAGAGGGTATGGCGCTCCACAGAATTTGTTTGCGCATGCATGAAACCATTACTGCTTCATTACTACACTAAATGGTTTACAGCAAAGCGGCTCTGGTTTACAGCATTTTCTGTTTTTTAATCATATTTAAAATGCTTAGAAATTATTTTTAGCTTTTTTGATATCAGAGACGCCAAAACAGTCATTTCACATAAATGTTGGTGATTTGCTGGCACCTTAAAAATGTAATAAAAAAACAGCATGTTTAAGTGCGAGTAGAGTCTTTTAATATCAGTTGTCTCTTTCTAATTGTAGATGAAGCACTTTCACATCAGCAGTAGCCAGAGCTTGTTGTAGATCCCATGATGATATTTTAGGGGTTTTGGTGACCTCGTATCGCATTTTGCAGCATTCTACTAGAGTAAACTTGCTGAGATGACCTGATTTTTGCAGATTTAAAAGCCTTCTATTTGTAAACTGTTTTCCTCTTGATTTTAAGATCTTATTTAATCCCTTTCCAGAGTCTTAGTCCGCAATAAATATTCTGAAGGGCTCAAAGAGCAAACCAAAATACCGGTAAGTGACTTTACTAATCATATGCATGTGGTGTGATGCACCTGTGTGTGGTTTGAACCATTGGAAATGGGCAAATACTTGGGGTGTCCTAACTTTTTCCTCAGCTAGAATATACAGGTCCTTCTCAAAAAATGAGCATATTTTGATAAAGTTCATTATTTTCTGTAATGTACCGATAAATGTTAGACTTTCATATATTTCAGAATCATTTACACACAACTGAGATAGTTTTAAGCCTTTTGTTGTTTTAATATTGATGCTTTTGGCATACAGCGCATGAAAACCCAAAATAAAAAAAAAATGCTTATTTCATCCAACCTATAAAAGAAAAGTGTTTTTGAAACAAACAAAAAGTTTGTTCAAATAATTATGTTCAGTAATGCACTCAAATCTTGGTCGGGAATCCTTTTGCAGAAATGACTGCTTGAATGGGGCGTGGCATGGAGACAATTGGCTTGTGGCACTGCTGAGGTGTTTTGGAGGCCCAGGATGCTTCGATAGCGGCCTTAAGCTCTTCCAGAGTGTTGGGTCTTGCATCTCTCAATTTGCTCTTCACAATATCCCACAGATTCTCTATGGGGTTCAGGTCAGGAGAGTTGAGCACCAGTAATACCATGGTCAGTAAACCATTTACCAGTGGTTTCGGGACTGTGAGCAGGTGCCATGTCGTGCTGAAAAATGAAATCTTCATCTCCATAAAGCGTTTCAGCAGATGGAAGCATGAAGTGCTCCAAAATCTCCTGATAGCTCGTTGCATTGACCCCACCCTTGATAAAACACAGTGGACCAACACCAGCAGCTGACATGGCACCCCAGACCAGACTGACTGTAGGTACTTGACACTGGACTTCAGGCATTTTCCCTCTCCCCAGTCTTCCTCCAGTATCTGGCTCCTTGATTTCTTAATGACATGCAAAATTTACTTTCATCCGGAAAAAGTTCTTTGGACCACTGAGCAACAGTCTTCTCTGTAGCCCGGGTCAGGTGCATCTTCCGCTGTTTCTTGTTCAAAAGTGGCGAGATCTGGGGAATGCGTCACCTGTAGCCCATTTCCTGCACACGCCTGTACACGGTGGCTCTGGATGTTTCTACTCCAGACTCAGTTCACTGCTTCCGCTGGTCCCTCAATGTCTGGAACCCGCCCTTCACCACAATCTTCCTCAGGGTCCGGTCACCTCTTGTCATTGTGCAGCGTTTTCTGCCACTTTTTCCTTCCCACTGAGGTGCCTTGATGCAGCATTCTGATAACAGCCGATTCGTTTATATTAATCATTCCCATGATTGCATTTTTGGTGGGGTTTTAAAAGCCTCAGGAATCTTTTGCAGGAGTTTCAAGTTAATAAGTTGATTCAGATAATTTGGTTAATCGCTCGTTTAGAGAACCTTTTCATGATATGCTAATTTTTTTTAGATTCTTCGGGGTTTTCGTGATCTCTATGCCAAAATCATCAATATTAAAACTATAAAAGGCTTGAACTATTTCAATTGTGTGTGTGTGTAATGAATCTAAAATATATGAAAGTCTAATGTTAAATATGCAGAAAATAACAATATGCTCATTTTTTGAGAACAACCTGTACATTGTTTAGAATTACATTTACAGAAGTGAGCCAAAGTCTCTACTATATTTTGAATAATAGAATATTGTTGTGCTATTCAATGCTAAATCTTAATACACATTTATCTTTTTTAGTTATAGTGAACATTGTCGAAGCAGAATGATTTCACGCATGCGCCAACACAGCTTTACAGATTGTGGAGTGTGTGTGGAAGCACAACAGATTCAAATCACAACAAATGGTTGAACACGCAGGAGGAAAATACCCCTTTTCTCCTTTTCCACCTCAAAAATATGTGGTTTAACAGTTTGTGACTTTATGCTTTGCTATTTTTACATTGCTACTACATCTTGGTGACATCCTGCTTTGGCAAGTGTAGACACATGAATTGGAAAAAGAACATATAAGCAAAATAGAAATCAAACAGAATTGAAGACCAAAGAATAAACGAGGACTAAACGTGAATATATGTACCTGGAGCGAATCAGCATATTATACAGTGGTGTGAAAAACTATTTGCCCCCTTCCTGACTTTTTACTCTTTTGCATGTTTGTCACAAAAATTGTTTCTGATTGAATACATTTTAATATTAGTCAAAGATAACACAAGTAAACACAAAATACAGTTTGTAAAGTTATTATTTAGTGAGAAAAAAAATCCAAACCCACATAGCCCTGTGTGAAAAAGTAATTGCCCCTGCACCTAATAACTGGTTGGGCCACCCTTAGCTACAATAACTGCAATCAAACGTTTGCGATAACTTGGAACAAGTCTTTTACAGCGCTCTGGAGGATTTCTGGCCACTCATCTTTGCAGAATTGTTGTAATTCAGCTTAATTTGAGGGTTTTTTAGCATGAACCTCCTTCTTAAGGTCATGCCACAGCATCTCAATGAGATTCAGGTCAGTACTTTGACTAGGCCACTCCAAAGTCTTTATATTGTTTTTTTCAGGCATTCAGAGGTGGATTTGCTGGTGTGTTTTGGGTCATTGTCCTGCTGCAGCACCCAAGATCGCATTAGCTTGAGATGACGAACAGATGGCCGGATATTCTCCCTCAGGATTCTTTGATAGACAGTAGAATCACAGCAAGCCTTCCAGATCCTGAAGCAGCAAAACAACCCCAGAACATCACACTACCACCACCATATTGTACTGTTGGTATGATGTTCTTTTTATGAAAAGCTGTGTTACTTTTACGCCAGATGTAACGGGACACGCACCTTCCAAAGAGTTCAACTTTTGTCTCGTCAGTCCACAAGACATTTTCTCAAAAGTCTTAATGTTCTTTTTGCCCAGTCTCTTTCTTATGGTGGAGTCGTGAACACTGACCTTAATTGAGGTAAGTGATGCCTGCAGTTCTTTGGATGTGTCGCTGGGATCTTTTGTGACCTCTCAGATGAGTTGTCTCTGTGCTCTTGGGTTAATTTTTGGGCGGCCGGTCACTCCTGGGAAGGTTCACCACTGTTCCATGTTTTTGCCATTTGTGGATAATGGCTCTCACTGTGGTTCGCTGGAGTCCCAAAGCTTTAGAAATGGCTTTGTAACCTTTACCAGACTGATAGATCTCAATGACTTTTGTTCTCATTTCTTCCTGAATTTCTTTGGATCTTGGCATGATGTCAAGCTTTTGGTCTACTTCTCTGTGTCAGGTAGCTTCTGTTTAAGTGATTTCTTGATTGAAACAGGTGTAGCAGTAATCAGGTCTGGGGGTGGCTACAGAAATTGAACTCAGGTGTGATTAAACCACAGTTAAGTTATTTTTTAACAAGGGGGGGGGGGGTTACTTTTTCACACAGGGCTATGTGGGTTTGGATTTTTTTCTCCCTAAATAAAAAAAAAACATTCATTTAAAAACTGTATTTTGTGTTTACTTGTGTTATCTTTGACTAATATTAAAATGTGTTTGATGATCAGAAACATTTTGTGTGACAAACATGCAAAAGAATAAAAAGTCAGGAAGGGGGCAAATAGTTTTTCACACCACTGTATACAATGCTACTCTCCTTTTAATAAAAACATACTGCAGTTTTAGAATCATTCACATATTACTGAAGTAAAAGATAAAAAATACATATACTTATTGAAATATGTACATATTTATAATTGATGCATATGGCAGGCACTTTTTGACCAAGAACACAGACAGAATGTCAAAATATCACTGTATTTGTTTGCATCATTTTGCACTCCAACTTACTTGTTCTCCTTTCTCTCCTTTAGAGCCCACTTCACCCTAGAAATAATGCAGAAGAAACAAAATGCTTTGGAGAAAACAAAAAAACAAAGCACATTTTATGTAGAGTGTTGGTGACTAGATACCGGTGGTCCGTATTCATAAGAAACGATGGGAAAGCTTTCTTGTTCCAGTGATCTCCCTGGTGGACCGGGGGGACCGGTCAAACCTCGTTCACCCTAAACAAGATTTAAAGATTTAAACAGAACTGTAAGCAAAACACGGAAAGAAACATTTTTGATTTATATGTGTGTGGTTTGTGGTGGCACACTGGGCAACACTGCAGGCTTTCCGTAAGAAATTATAAATATAGTTCTTTTGTTTTTATTCCATCCAGGTCTGTTTAAA
>SRMA01026636.1:59409-71532 GCA_007224835.1 Danionella cerebrum | reverse complement strand
TTTGAAGTAAGTGTGCTTACTTTCAAATCTCAAAGTCCAAAGACGAATCAGAGGTCCAAATTGTATAATAAGCTCTGGATAGTAACAAAGATAGTGGTGTTTTGGTTTAAGATGAAACTCTGGAAATAATTCTACTCTAGACTGGATGTATTCTTCTATGAGGACACCAAAATAAGCAACCTGATCAGTAGTAATAGTTGGTGAACAGACATGTACAACTATTTCTCTGAGGAGCAAAATCATGTTCCATATTCTGTTCTCACTTGGGTTTTTTATCCTGTCCCCAACCAACAAAGGAAGGAATCTCAGAAGGCACCAATTTTGCACTGCGTGCCCACCTAACTTCTCACTATTTGGACAAAATTCTGGAGGTTTGTCATTTGCTTCATTTCCAAGGTAAGTAAACTGGCTTATCCTTCTATTCAGTTCTTCATATGTAAAATGCCTCTCTTTGTTTACCAGGTAATTGATGCATAATGCCAAGTCACTGGAAACAACTCCCTCAAAAAGATCATGAACGAGACATGGTGGAAGACCAGGCCCACAGACATGAAAATAATGCAGCTGGTTGAATAAAGAGTCAAATTTTATTCCACACACAGATTCTGTGTTGGTTTTTCTTAGTTCTTCGATGTGCTTCAGATATGACTGCTTTGTTCTTTTTGAACCCACTGACAATGGACTACACTCAAATGTCTGTCTGTCTATATCCCAAAACCTACAAAAATAAGTACTCCTGCTGAAGTTCTCAAGGAAACCACCAATACTGTGAGACCCCAGATTGTCTCCTGCTATTGCACACAGAGCACCTTTAATCAACTTGCCATCCTTCAGTGCAATGCCACTCTCCTCTAAGTCTTTCAGGTCTTTAATCAATCGATTAAAAACTATTTCCTGTCCAAAACATTTAGAATCTTGTTCCCTGCAGAGAAGAACCAGCTGCATCTGATCAATATTGGATCTATTGTGTGGTGAAATATCACCAAGTGTTAAATACACTGCTAATATTTTATGTTTTTTTCGGCCTGATCCTAAAGGATTTACAACCTCAAAAGCATCTTGGTAAAGAACCAAGGCTATAGACGATCTGTCCAGTGTAAACAAGGCACTATTAACAATATTCTGTCCATCCCAAATGTCCTCAAGCTGATCTTTATTTGGTAGGCGAGAATGGGAAAGTTCATATTGCTTTTGGAATGCCTCTGATTCAAAAAGGGCAAAAGAGTGTCCTTTATAGGCACATATTGTGCAAAACATTCCTTGCTTGAGTCATTAGTACCTAAATACACAGGCACTGGCTCAATATAATTGAACATGTTTTTAAAGACTGTTTTGCGACACTGATCTGTCCGTAAGATAGAATTTCCTGCCTTCAGCATGTCATTCTTTTTGAGTTCTTCAATTATGTTTATTGTGGCGCTACAAACACCAATTTCAGACAATCTGTCCTTGAGTTTTAAGAAGGCGTGTGACTGAGCCAGATCATGTATTCCTTGGACTTCCTCAATTATGGTCTGAATTACAGATGAAGGTAATAAAAGCTTTGCTTGAAGTTTTAAATAAAATAAAGTTAAATTCTTAAGGAAGAAATCTTCATCTACATTTTCAAACACTTCACCTGGCTCAGGTCCCTCACTTTCATGTACAGATGATGTACAGGGCTGACACTCTTGTAGTGGTGGGTTTGCCAAAACTGCATCATTTAAAAACTGAGATTGACTATTTTTGTGCGTTCTGGAGATGTAGGATGCAAAAGTGGATTTTACTCTAAATGACCTCAGGCAGCTTTTGAAAGGGCATTTTATTTCCCTTGCCTCATCTATATGATCCTTTAAATGCCTGATTAGATCTTTCAAGCTTGTGCATTTGTAATGGCAATATTCCATTTGGCAGTTTAAAGTTAAATCTGTTTGGTCAAATTTCACATGTCTGTGTGACTTTTGATAACCCCTATGGTCTCTGTATAGATGAGACTTGAATGCTGGAAATTTTGTAAACACACGGCAACAGTCAGGAACACCACAGCTGAAGGAGCAGTTTGGTACATTACTGTGCACTTTCATATGCCGAGCATAACCTAGAATTGTATTGCTCTCGTGCTGACACAGTTTACAATGATACATTATTAATAGACATTAATCTGATTATTGTAAAAAAAAAAAGGCCTTGCTACTTTTCTGCTTTACTTTCAACTAAACATTAACGTTCGTTTGCCAACGCAAAAGAGGTTTACTAAACAATAAATCCCAAAAAGAAATGGAAACAGCGATAAAATTTAAAAAAAAATATAAATACGTAGCATTCAGCTATGATGACGATTTTCGTCAGCAAAATTTAACTCACGAGCACTTTCATTGCCTCACAAACCTCGGATAATACTTAAAAAGCATTCTCTTCACGACAAATGAGTAGAACGCGGTGGCCAGCTGCAGCATTCACCGATGTTTACTTTAGTACTGAGATGTTTTTGTGAATTAAGTGATGTTACAGTCACCTTTTAGGTTTCTGTCACCTCGTGTGAATCAGCCGTAATGGCGCCCTGTGGATTTTGGACTGACGTATATGCCTGAAAAACAAGAAATTAAAATGTAAAGATACCCGCTTCGCAAAATAAGCACGCTTAAGAACACGACACATAATACAGTTTTTACATGCTACCAATAACTCGAAGTTAACAGCGAATCAAGTTCATTACACCAGACATTTAAGACGAATACGTCATGAGTTTTGTTATATAAATAGCTTACAAAATATAAATGGATTACACGTCATTAAATGAAATAAGATAAATTGTAATTGTATAGACGTAAATGAAACGTGAACTTACTTCTTCAACTGTTAACGTTAGTCCAATGCACTAGTGATGTGTCGTTCAAGAACGATTCGTTCTTGTGACTCCGTATGAACGAGTCGTGTTGGAGAGGGATTCGTTCATTGGCGCATGCGCATCATTCTTGTGGTTTTCCGAGCGTAACCGTTCATCATCAATGACAGAAGACCGAAAAGACCCGAATGACTCGAAAGATGAACTAATCTTTTCTGTTTCCGGCTCATGGCGCTCCGTAATGTTAACCAATGCAGCATGAGCCGGAAAGAGAAAAGACCGAAAGGACCCGGAGGACTCGCAAAAAGAACGAATCTTTTCGGGTTCCGGCTCATGGCCACTCCGTAATGTTAACCAATGCAGCATGAGCCGGAAAGAGAAAAGACCGAAAGGACCCGGACTCGCAAAAAGAACGAATCTTTTCGGATCCCGGCACTGTAGCGGTCACGTGACAAAGAAGTCCGGACTGAGTGCTCGGACTGCACACGTTAACATCAGAGTGAAGTAATTTTGTGTCGAACAAAAGAGATTTAAATCTAAAGAAGACAGATCAGAGTTTGGGTAAACCAGACTAAAAGACCCAGGTAGGCTTTAGTAATATATTTATATTCATTTTAAATTTAGCATTATAGTTTTGTCTTATTTGTAGTGTGATTCGCGTTTGTGTATAAAACGCTAGTAGATGTGGAAGTACACACAACATTTATTGATATTTTAGTAAAATGAACGAAATGACTCGAAAAAAGATCCGTTCATTTTACTGAACGAGACTCAAAGAACCGAATCCATAAAATGATCCGAACTTCCCATCACTACTGCTTTCGAACGGAGAACCGCGAAGAAGAATCACTTCCGCCTATAAGACCTTCAAAATAAAGGCCCTATGCCTTACATAAACTACGACAACGTAACTATGAACCCAGATAAACTTGCAAATAATAAATTTCACTTTTTTAACAAAATTATAAATTAGTCTTGAACAGCACAAAAGACAAAAGCATTTCTTAGCCTCTTAAGCCTGAGAGTCCCCGGTACCGGGGACTTGCCCCCTTGTGCGTTACATTTTCACTCATAGCTCACAAACACTGAGAATAACCTAGACATATTAAATACTGTTGTGTTCAGCGGAAACTCCTCTAAAAACGTATCTAATTCAATTTCATATTCGTGAACCACAGCTCGAACGCCATGCAAATAAACAACAACATATCCGGAGTATAATTCATGACCACGTTTTTGTTTATGTGCAATATGTATCCACAATATAAACGGAAACACCACAAAACCAAGACATTAAATGAATAACAACCAGCTGAATCCAGCGATATGCAACTCATTTACATTGAATGAAGTATTTCAGAGCAGGGAGCGAAAGTTCCACGAAAAAACGCCAGCGAAAACCAAGCAAGCATGTAAATCTTGTCTTACCTTTGCCGTTTTTTCAACAAAAAGTTATTTCCATAGCGATAAAAGTCCGTTTGTTGTTATGTCCGGTCGATAGCTTCGCGCAAACGCCATTTTTGATTATCTGTAGCTTTGTGGCGTCATTACGTCACCAAATATGGAATGACTCCCCGTGCGTAAGAGGTGGTCTCTCCATGCTGCGCGTCGTGTGATTCGTTAGCGATCCCGTCAGTCTCAAAATGGTTGATCTCATTGGCTCAGTGGATTGCGGTGAGGGAGGAGGAAGGGACCCTTTTTTTTTTTTTTTAATAGATACAATGATACATATATTAAAAGGAGTATTACAATTGAACATGTACAAATGATTGTATATTAAATAACCAAAAAATAAAGAAAAATAAAAGGATCAAAATAAAAAGGCATAAGGGGCATATTACAATATTATCTATACACAGATCACACAGTTAAGAGGCATCGAATACAGAGAAATATTTACATATTGATAAAGTTCTGGTGGCTTTCTTGTTTTTACATAGTTTCATTGCAGATATATGTTGACGAAGCTCACAGAGAAATATAGAAAAGAGAGGTTCTGAGTTAGAAAATTTTGATTTGTGAATATGAAATTTTGCAATTATAATGAGAAGATTAATAATATGAAATATTTTACTTTGGGATTTGTCATAGTCGTAGAAGCCTAATACGCACTCCTTCCAACATAGAGTAAATCTCTCATGAATGTTGCTTTGAATAAAATTCACAAATTTTCTCCAAAAAACTTGGTAAAGTGGCAGCTCCAGAAGAGGTTGACAACAATTTCACATGGATGGTCGCAAAAAGAACAAATAGTAGGGATGTCATTTTTAACTTTTTTAAGTAGAAACGAGCAGGATATATCCTGTGAATAATTTTAAAAGTGACTTCCTTAACTTTATTTGTTAAAAAGTATAATGATGGCAGAATCCAAACTTTTTTCCAGCAAATATTATTTCCAGTATTGCTCCAGTAAGCAGTTACAGCAGGTAGAGATATTATGTTCTGCTGGAACAATGCACGGATAGTACGATTATTATTTTTGGAGGGAGATGCAAAGCATGAATTACCAACAAAAGTATCATTCACATTGATAGAAATAGGCATTACAACAGGGGAGTGCCTCAGTAAATGAACGAGAGCAGGAGGAATGGCTCCCATTACAATAGCGAATTCTTGAGGCGGAACCGGAAACTCAAAGCTGTCTAAAAACTCATTATATGAGAGTAAATGTCCTTGAGGATTGATTAACTGGCTAATCAACTTGATGTCTTTGTCAAACTAATTCTGGATGAAAATGGATTTATTCTTGTATAGAATGCTTGAGTTGTTCCAGATAAAGGATGAATGTGGTGAAAAATTATGCTTGTAAATTAATGACCAAGCCAACAGAACTTCTTTGTGGAAAGAGGAAAGTTTGACTGGAAGTTTTTCAACTTTATAGCTACATGTAAGCAGAAACTCAAGGCCTCCAAGTTGAGAAAATACATAATTGGGAATAAAGTTCCAGATGGAGGAAGGATTCTTTCTGCACTGTTTTAGCCAATTTATTTTGAGAGTACAGCTCAGAGTACTAAAATCTAAAAAGTTAAGACCACCTTTTTCATAAGTATTCATTATAACAGACTTTCTGATGTAATGTATTGAGCGTCTCCATAAAAATTGAAAAATCAGTTGGTCAATTTTTTTGCCTAATTTATTATCTAAAGAAATTGATTGGGCTGTATATATTAATCTAGAAAGACCTTCTGCTTTAGACAGTAGCACTCTCCCCCTCAGTGACAAATCCCTCTGTAACCACTGATTAAATCTTGTTTGTGTTTTTTCAATAATGGGTTGGTAATTAAAGGAAGATCTTTCTTTTGGGTCCCTGACAACAAAGATACCAAGATAACAAACCTTTTCTTTTACCGGGATGTTGCAAATAAAAGGAACATTGCATTTTTTGATGGGAAAAAGCTCACACTTTCGTATATTTAGAGATAACCCAGAGGCTTTAGAGAATGAATCGATTACATCTAATGCACAAGGAATCTGATTATAGTCTTTAAGAAAAAGAGTGGTGTCATCAGCAAGCTGGCTAATGAGCACCTCTCTCTCTGCAATAGTTATTCCCTTTAGAGGACTTGACTGAATATGTGAGGGAAGAGTTTGAGCTGCAAGAAGAAAGAGATAAGGGGAAATGGGGCACCCTTGCCTAATCCCCCTCATTAATTCAAAGCGATGAGTGGCACCTTGTTTTAACATAACCGAACTGTTACCATTTGTGTATAAAGTTTTGATTGCCTTGCAAAAATAGTTACCAAATCAAAACAGCTCCAGGCACTGAAAAATAAAATTGTGTTCTACAGTGTCAAATGCTTTGTAGAAGTCCAAAAACAGAAAGTATCCATCGTCACTGACCAAATTAGAATAATCCAAAATATCAAGGATTAACCGTATGTTATTAGAAATATGTCTGTTTTTGAGAAATCCAGATTGTGTTTCATCTATTACAGAATTTAATGCACTTTTAATTCTTTTGGAAAGTACCGAAGCCAAGATTTTGTAGTCATTATTTAATAAAGTTATCGGACGCCAGTTTTCAATTATAAGCAAATCTTTTTTCGGTTTGGGGATGAGCGAAATTATTCCTTGAGATAAACTAGAGGGAAGTTTTTGAGATTTGATACTTTCTGTGAACACGTTTAGTAGAAAAGGGGCAAGATAGTCAGAAAATTGTATGTAAAATTCTGCTGCGATGCCATCGTTGCCAGGTGATTTATTGCATTTAAGATGTTTGATGACATCAACAACTTCTTTCAGCATTAACTTTTGATCGCACCAATCTTTTTCCGAATCATTAATTGTTTTTATATTTGTGAGAGAATTAAAGAAAGAGGCAGTCGAATCTGGATTGTATCTAGATTTATAAAGATCAGAATAAAAATTGTAACAAAATGTTGAGATAGATTGTGGGTCATCTATAACACTACCGTTAATATTGAGTTGGTAAAGTTTATTTTGTTTACTTCGTCGTCTTTCGAGGTTAAAAAAGTATGCTGAATTTTGTTCCCCTTGTTCCAACCATTTGACTCTAGACCTGACAAATGCACCCTCTGTTCTTAGTTTATAAATGTCATCAAGTTTACATTGTAACTCGTGTAACTGGATTTTTTCTTCAGGTGAGAGCCTGTCTGGTGGAATCATAGACAAAGATGTAATTTCAGACACGACCTGTTCCTCTGCAGCTCTTCTGGTTTTAGCCAGAAGTCTACCATAAGATCTTAGATATTTACCAACCTCATACTTTAGAAATTCCCAATGCCTGTTAAAAATGCCTTCTCTTTGTGCAAGATCCCAGTAAAATGAAATAAGTCTCTTAAGCTCCTCAATTACTGGTTTATGGCTCAGATGTGAAACGTTCATCTTCCAGAAAGAATTCTGAGGAGTTGTGGGAGCAGAAAATGTTATATCTATATTTACTGCCTTGTGATCTGTTAAAGGAGTAACAAGAATATCAACAGTTACATTATCTTTAGATATGTTGCCAGAAATTAGAAAATAATCTATTCTGGATTGTCTGGTACCACTTTTGTTACTCCATGTATAAGAAAACATATTTTGGTTAAGTTCCCTCCAAATGTCCACCAAGTTATATTTTAGCATAAATGTTTTTAAAGTTGAATTAGAAGAGTTTTGCTGTCTGGGTGGCCATCTATCAACACAATCATTTGAGCTTATATTAAAATCTCCTCCAATCAGTAAAAAGGCCTGTGGATATTTGCAACACCAGATATCAATTCTTTCTCCCATAGACTCAAAAAGCTCATCATTCTCCGTGTTAACATTGTAACCATAAACATTAGCCAGAATGATAATTAAATCGTTGTAAGACAAAAGTAAACAATGAAAGTGACCAAGTGAGTCTGAGAATTCTTCCAAAGCGGTTCCAGAAAATTTGTTTTTTAACGTAGCGACCCCTGCAGACCTCTCAGTGCCACACGCAAACCATAAATCATTATTCCACTGTGATCTCCAGAACCTCTTGTCATCATTTACAGAGTGAGCTTCTTGAAAGAAAACAAAGTCAGTTTTATATTGCCTAGCAAATAAAAATAGAGCTTTTCTCTTTAGATTATCTCTTAAACCCCTAGAATTTAAAGAAATTACAGACAAAGACATTAAAAAAACTAATTTAGAATGTGGAACAATAAGCTTAGTGAAGTATGAACAAAGAATAAATCGAATAAGGCACCATAAAACAACCGTATGGTTTGGTTGCATAGGCTGTTGTCTCTCTATGGAGATTGGGAAAACAAAGTACCGGTAAACGTTTTTCTTGTATATAATGCAGGAAATCTAAAGTAAAACAGAACATTGAGAAACTAATCTCCAAGAGATTAATGTAAAAGTTTGAAAAGTAACAACGTCTGGCGTTTTTACTCTCAGTCATTGATAATAATTTCACCTTCCCCTTGTATGTAGGCTCTGGCTCCGACATAGTAAGCCGTTTTTCCTGCCGTTCGAGCCTTCTGTATCTCGGGCCACAGTCTTAACCTTCTTTCACGATCACCTTTAGAGAAGTCCTCCTTGAACCTCAAGTTGTTGTCTCGTAGAAAGGATGAGTTTCGCGCTGCTTTCCAAACCGCGTTTCTGGCAGTACGGGTTGCAAACAGGATGATTGTGGCTCTGGGTCTAGCACCGCTGCCCCGCTGTAGTGCTCCTAGTCGGTGAACAATATCTACCAGCTCTGGAAGTTTTTCTCTTTCGCTGGGAAGCACTTGCTGACAGATCCGGATGACTTCGTGCTTTATGTTTTCATCAGGAACCTCGGGAATACCGGTAAGTTTCAGATTGCATCGCCTCGTGTATGACTCTAGCTCATCCAGTCTCCGCTGCATCTCTTTGACCGGCTGTTCAACTTGATCAACGCGTCTCTCCAGGCACGTCACTTTTCCTGATACAGTCTTTAACTCGGCAGCAATCCCCTCCACCTTTTCATTAAGGTTGGAGATTTTTTCCTCAAGTTTGTCTGAGCGTCGGTTGATCAGTTTAGAGATGTTTTCAAATCTTGCCACGAGATCGTCGTTAACATGGTAGCCTATCATTTTCTTAGCAGCAGGTGATTTGCAAGGTGTAACAGGTAATGGCGGAAACTCTTCCTCTGCCATGCTTAAAGTGTGCTCCTCAGGAGCGCCAGCATAGTCGTGCTCACTGGAAACAGCACGTGCGCTAGAGGTAACTCCGGTATCCTTAGCTTCTGTTCGATCAGAAGCCCCTCTCTTACGACCCATTTTCAGTCAAAGAAGGTGTCTAAGAGCTATAGATATAAATTATAATAACGCTAGACGTATATATTTAGCCTATTACAACATATAAGGTTTAAGTTGGTGCACGAAACGAAGAGTGCGTCCGCTCAGGCTGCCATCTTGGCTCCTCCCTATTGTTGAGTCCTCATCGAGATTGAGGAGGAAGGGACCCCTGCCTTTTTTTTTCTTTCTTTCCTTCTCTTTTTTTTTCTCCTTCCTTCCGCACGGCTTCATATTTGACAGCGTTAAATAAAATAAAAACGTATTTAAAATAAAGAGATAAACAGCATTAGAACAACAACAACAACAACCACCACTATAATAATAATTCACTCATTCATTGTTTTTTGAAAGGCCCTTCCAGGTCCTAAATAATAATAATAATATGAATATCATACCATACAATAACTTAAAATCGAATTTCACAAACTGCTGTATTTCTGCAATTCCAAACGAGTGATCAAACGAGCCGGGTTCATCAGAGCAAAATCAATACTTCGTGTTAGTATAATTGTTATGTCTTTTCAAAGAACACTCGAGAAATGTGCTTGACGCGAGGGCACTTTACATTGTGACACGGATGAGTCGGGGTGGGACTCGTCATCAGCACCACCGCAGCATCACGCCGGTGTAGCTGTGCCAGCGACGGGCTTTCGGGTGACAGAGGCTTGTCCGTTTCTTTTTTTTTCTCCATCTCATTTTTCTCACGTGAATACATTGCAGATGATTTGTTGCGAGCGGCACGCCGGGTATCGCTGTTCCTATTTTAGTGAGAAGGTTGCTGGTTCGAGGCCAGCCGGGGCCCTTCCGAGAGCAACTTGCCCATTCTCGTGAGCGTGTTTTCTCCGGTTTACTCCACGAGAGCAGAAACATGCGTCGAGATCATTGAAGTGGCTCAATTCTAGTGCGTACCGCGCAATCTCCCAAACGGCGCTGGAAACGCGCACCGGCACCATAAGCCTTTGACTCTGAAAAGGAAGAGGGATTTGGAAACCGAGAGCTGCTTCCTGGGTACCGATTGATGCAAAGGGCCACCGCTTTGACACCTCGTATGAGCGGATTACGATTGAAGGATACTCTTCTGCAAAGACACAGATCGCGTTCATTAATTTTCACAACGAATACAGACAATGAGCGAACGAGGTAGTAAACGGGTAAACATTTATGGGCAACACTTTAGTTTTTCTCTAAGTGCGACTGATTTCTTGTTAAATTGAAAAAAATATAAGAAATGTTCAAAACACTTCAAAACGATCACTCCTACGACGGTCCCGAGAAAATCACAATATCCAATGTACGAATCATAGATGAAACACGTACAAAGAGTGAGCTAAGGTTGTTTTGGTTTCTTTATTTTTTTACATTTTTAACATTTTACCATAAACAATTTGTACATTTTACAAACGCATCGAACAAAGCGTGTGCTGGACACCAAATCTGCTCTCTTTCCGTTATTGGGCGGCCTGGCATCGCGTGCACTTTACCCGTATGTTGTTCTCTGAGTGAGTCTTGAGTGTGGCTTTTGGAGTGCGGTCGGCTCTCATAAACACACGCACATCTCTCGCTGACGTTGGCTGTGTTTCTGGCATTGTCCTGCTGACTGCGACGAGCAGAAGAAATCAACTCGTCAAAACGGACAACGCCACCGCGGGAATTTCACCAGGAGAATCTAAGGGAACCAGTAAAAGCAGACTCTGTTTAACCTCTTAAGCCCGAGAGTCCCCGGTACCGGGGACTTGCCCCCTTGTGCGTTACATTTTCACTCATAGCTCACTAACCCTGAGAAAAACCCACACATATTAAATACTGTTGTGTTCGGCGGAAACTCCTCTAAAAACGTATCTAATTCAATTTCATATCCGTTAACCACAGCTCGAGCGCCATGCAAATAAACAACAACATGTCCGGAGTATAATTCATGACCACGTTTTTTGTTTATGTGCGATATGTATCCACAATATAAACGGAAACACCAAAACCATTACATTAAATGAAAGCTAACAACCAGCTGAATCCAGTGATATGCAACTCATTAACATTGCATGAAGTATTTCAGAGCAGGGAGCGAAAGTTCCACGAAAAAACGCCAGCGAAAACCAAGCAAGCATATAAATCTTGTCTTACCTTTCCCGTTTTTTCAACAAAAAGTTATTTCCATAGCGATAAAAGTCCGTTTGTTGTTATGTCCGGTCGATAGCTTCGCGAAAACGCCATTTTTGATTATTTCTGTAGCTCTGTGGCGTCATTACGTCACCAAATATGGAATGACTCCCCGTGCGTAAGAGGTGGTCTCTCCACGCTGCGCGTCGTGTGATTCGTCGGCGATCCCGTCAGTCTCAAAATGGTTGAGCTGATTGGTTTCCATAGAATCAGAGCTTTCCATCGATATATAGATCTCCCGGATTGGACAGATGGTCGGGGGGTAGGGACACGCAGAAGCTCGACGTCGAAAGCGTTTGTGAATGAAAGGTTGCCAAAAGCGCAGCAAGATGGCGTAAATGAGCTTCTACCCCCCTTTTACAGCGTTTCTTTAGGAGTTTTTTTTGCTGAAATCATGTCCCATAAGCAAAA
>SRMA01026636.1:17193-48271 GCA_007224835.1 Danionella cerebrum | reverse complement strand
GCTAATGTGACTTTACACACCAGCTGGAAAAAAACGTATTAACTCAAGAATATTCAGCAGGGAAAGGCAGTGGTAGGAGGTGCTCAAGAACAAAACAAGGAGCTGTACTCCCACAAAAGCAGAAGTAAAGTCAGGACCCTTTAAACTGCAGGACTGTTGAGGGCAGCATCCATTCGTTACTGAATTCAATCTGCACAAGAAATCAGCAGCCGAGGATTTCACACAACAAAACTTTGTCTTTTAACCAAACACTCTCAAGAAAGATTTGATAAGAGCCTGAGGACTGATTATAAACAGTGGGAGCGTGCAAGTTTTTAACCTCTTAAGCCCGAGAGTCCCCGGTACCGGGGACTTGCCCCCTTGTGCGTTACATTTTCGCTCATAGCTCACTAACCCTGAGAATAACCCACACATATTAAATACTGTTGTGTTCAGCGGAAACTCCTCTAAAAACGTATCTAATTCAATTTCATATCCGTTAACCACAGCTCGAACGCCATGCAAATAAACAACAACATGTCCGGAGTATAATTCATGACCACGTTTTTGTTTATGTGCGATATGTATCCACAGTATAAACGGAAACACCCAAACCATTACATTAAATGAAAGCTAACAACCAGCGGAATCCAGCGATATGCAACTCATTAACATTGCATGAAGTATTTCAGAGCAGGGAGCGAAAGTTCCCCGAAAAAACGCCAGCAAAAACCAAGCAAGCATGTAAATCTTGTCTTACCTTTGCCGTTTTTTCAACAAAAAGTTATTTCCATAGCGATAAAAGTCCGTTTGTTATGTCCGGTCGATAGCTTCGCGGAAACTCCATTTTGGCTCTTTTCTGTAGCTCTGTGCTCGCATAACATCTCCAAATATGGAAACACTCCCCGTGCGTAAGAGCAGGTCTCTCCACGCTGCGCGTCCTGTGATTCGTCTGGGATCCTGTCAGTCTCAAAATGGTTGATATGGCTTCTTCAGATTCAAAGCTTTTCAACGATGTTTAGAGCTCCCGGATTGGACAGATGGTCGGGGGTAGGGAACGTAGGGAGTACTGTGAATGAAACGTTACGCAAAAGCGCACGCAGATGGCGTAAATGGGCTTCCACCCTCCTTTTACAGCGTTTCTTTAGGAGTTTTTTTGCTGAAATCTTGTCCCATAAGCAAGAAAAGAAGACCATGAACGTAGCTGAAGCTTTGGACAAGATTTTTTCCATATTTCAATTATTGTGCCAAATTGTGCCAAACTGTGCCAACATGGATTACGCCTGAACTTTGTTCAATCAAAACCTGTACAGAATATTAGTTTCTTGTAGTATGGACACCAAACTTGCTACAGATGTCCTTGACATGTAGTGGTTACAATTGATTGTATTTATTTCCTTCGTTACAAGTAAAATAAGGAGATATTAGAGGAAACATGTAGGTTTTTTTAGGCGGAGTTCATTTTTTGGCCATTACAACATCAATTACTCTTACCCAGTGTTCTTGACTGTCAAATTAACTCATCCACACCACTCCCCAAGAACCTATCTTCATTTTGATACCATATGCAGTTTAGATTTGCAGTTTAGACCTTGTAAAAGCTGAGAAATGCCTTAAAAAGTAAAAGTATAGGATTTTCGGACAATAGGCCTCAGGGCTTAAGAGGTTAATTCATTTGTTGGGTCCACATAAACAGAAAAGAAGCCCCTTTTGAACCGAAACCACTGTTTATATTGCTATCTATGCCTTTGTCTCTTCTCCTCATCTTCATGTTGCCTGGATGTGGCTCTTTCATTGGTTGCAGATAATCACAGACATTATTTCAGTCAGAACACATTTCACACTGTACGATACAAGTGACTCTCACAGAGCAAGACTTTGGTACTTCACACTGTGCGATTGTCACATGTGCATGAGCTCCAATTAACCTGTGATTCTGGGCATACACTTAAGATCGGGGCTAAAATTGTACATCTGAAACCAACTTTAAAGAGAAGTGGTTTGTTTTACAGACAACAAATAGATTAGGTTTCTTTTTACAGATGAGCACTCGCTCATCCTCTTCTCTTTCTCCATAAATGCACCTTACACAGTGTGAATCTGAAACCCCATCGAGTGTTCAGGAGAGTATCTGTGCACTCAATGCAAGATAATTGACGCAGACAGGTGACGATGCAACCGCTACCTATGCATAGGTATGTAAAGGCCTTTATTCTAGCTGTCGGCCTTTCACTTCTGCCTCAGAGTTCTGGTTTGTATTCTATTGTGTTGGAGTTTATAGAAAATATTCCGGAAAAGTGTTTATAGTTTTACAAAAACAGCAGTGCTATATATACAGATATACAGTGCACTGTTGTGTTCCGCTGTGTACATCGTCAGCAAAGTTCAACAGAATTTTACGCTTTCCTGTTAGTCAATCTTAGAAAACAGTGGCTTGTGAACAACCGAAAGGTTTCTATCCCATCAGAAACTCTAAGGTTATCAGTAAAGTATTATTAAACCGCAAGCATCAGGTGCATGGAGGAAGGTAAAAACTGAAGCTTTTTGCCTGGAATGACAACACAGTTAAATAGGAGTGTTGGGGCATGCCACTATATACACACACTGATGGATATAATGGTTGATAATAATTACTGTAGCATTCCCAAACCTTCATTATAAGGCCGGGCATGTGCTAAAATGGGAAAAAAAACTTTTCAGGAGCTTAAAAAGTATCAGCACGATTTTGGATTGAACTGTGGATAAACAAGGCAGTGTTTAATTTAAATCCCTTTCCAGCTGCTTCAGAAAGCGGGTGTAAAACGTAGCCATAGCCGAACTGGAACTTACTGAGCGCTATTGCAAAGAACGTGGAAGTATTAGTGCTAGTAGTCAATTCTTGGGCTGCAATAGATGACTTGAAATGTGTCGTCAGTTAACCTGCTCTCTGAAAAACCATAAAATTGTGCCAATTTTAGGAAATAAGCACTTGAGGTCTGTCTGACAAACTCTGTCAGAGAATTATACCTTGATGTCTTTCAATTAAACAGCATAAAAGCACTTTGCTTCGACTCATCAATCCCTCACACGTCTCTGTCGTTTATTCTTTACAGAACGTAATCCAAAATTTAAATGCCAATGGTGACTGCAATACTGTGAGTTTAGATGCAAACACAGCCACAAAATCTTTCAAAACATACTTTTTTGTGGGCATTTTCCAGCATAATTGATAATCTGGTTTTGTTTGGATTGCTCTTTGCTTGCACTCATATTTTGTTTTGGTTTTGTCAAAGATTGGATCAAGAATTTTGGTATGACATTATCCGTAGGTATATTCAGAGTGAGTTCTGTATCTGTAAAACTAACCTTTTGAATGAGCCTCGGATTTAAAAACTCTTTAATAGTCTGCCAAAAACAATTCAGATAGTTGATGATATTTGGGGATCAATCCATTCAGTATAAGCTTAGCATTTGAGATGCAGGAACAATGTGAAAGATGCACTATTTATATCAAGTATTTCCTGTCTCTGAGAGCCTTCATTACAAATACGCTGCAGTCTGGTGTTCAGTGTTCTGTTGTTCATCCACCAGGAGGCAGTGTAAGCTTTAGTATCCATCCCATGACTCACGAGACCCATAGCACATGAAATAAACATAAAACCCTAAACATAAAACAGTTTTTGACTTTAAAATAATTTAGAAATTACATCCTTCATTAAACGTTAATATGCGTAAGTTATGCAAGCATTTGTACTGCCTGGTGGTTTTTTTCTAGATTTATTTTTGGCCTTTTAGCCTTTATTTTGAAAATATAGGACAGTAGCTAGACAGGAAGAAAGTTTGGATGGAGAGAGGGGGAAAGATGGGAAATGACAGGTATAAGGATTCGAACCCGCGTCCCCCTGGGCAAGCGCACAAATATGTCTGGTGCATCATCCACTACATCATGGGGCTGGACCTGTTTTAAAAAAAGTTTATCAGTTAATATTTTGTTGATAACTGATTCCTCTTACATTTGCTTCATTCAACGCTTTTCAGCCTGAATATAGTAACCTGTATTGTTCAATCAAACCCCCATCTCTCTCTCGTTTGAAAGGTGCTATTTCTGTGCAGTTTGATGTGCATTGATTTCAGTAGAACTCGTGCATATCATTGAATAATGAGTACCGGTAAATATGGTGGCACCTCTCCTACTTAGATGATGATGATAAAAGAGAACAGCGTTCAAAGCAAGGGATCATACATGTGAAGAAAAGATTTGACGTGAGAACACAGCCAGGACTATTTCCTGAGAAAATGTATAATTTGCAACTCAAAATCATCAGAATTGTATGCCTATTATTGTTATATTTAGAATTATTCATTTATTGCCCGCCTCTCGCCCAATGAGATAAGCACTAGCAGACCCCCGTGACCCCAAAAGCGAAGCAGGTTGGAAAATGAATGAATAAATGAATTTATTTTCAAAGTACTCTTGAATTATGTGTTATCTTTGCAACATTATTTAAAAGGTTTTTGATTTGACGTGTATGTACAAGGGAAAAGAAATTATTCTTCTTATATTGATGATTCGTATACCTATTAAACTTTGTTGGATGCTAATCTGATCCGTGGAAGTTTACTCGTGCGACCAGACACCATCCAGTTGACAGGACAGAGCGAGAGTTAAGATGGACTCTCAGAAAAAAATGTCAAAACTTATCAAAAGTGTGGACTGTTTCAATTTAAAGGAACACAGTGTGAGTTCAGTAAAGTTAGCTGCAGATTCACGGGTTCGGTTTTCTCTGCTCAATAGCTTGAGACCAGAATGTTCTTAGTAAACAAATAACACCTATTTTTAATCTGTGTTATGTAGCAGACAAACTACAAAACGTTTTTTATCAAAACAAGTTTCCCTCAGCATTACCCTCAACATTACCGTCTATGCACAACCCGCTGACAAGGAATCGCTTAGGGACCGTCTGCAAATGACCAGATCCAAAATATGTTTTACCCAGAATATGCTTCATAACTTCATTCTAAATCACTCTATTACAACCAAAATCAAGCAACACGCCACTCCTCACCTGCATATTGTACTGCATGACTCAGTTTCAATAAAAATGTAAATATTTATTAGAGCATCATTTTTATTCTTGATTATTTGGATCAAAGCTCAATTGCTCTCATAAAAATCACTCTATTACCATCAATTCAGGTCACACACAACTGTTCTAATGATTCAATTCAGTGCAAGTCATCAAATTAAACTCACGTTATTACAAAAAATTAATTAATTAATTAATTAATAATAATTAATTATGTGTGTTTTATCAATTCTCAACAAAGTTGAAAATAATTGTTTGTTGATTGATGTTTTACATTTTTGTAGCGGGTAGATCACTTTGACTTGGTCATTTTAAAAGTAGCTCGCAAGCTGAAAAAGTGTGAGCACCCCTGGTTTAAGACCTACCATAGAACCAAGTCCATCAGAGCATATTTTACCTGCTGTGGTGCTTTTTTTTTTTTGGAGTCTTTTAATTAGCCGTACCTCAGGACAACCCTTATATCCTAGATTTTAATAATATTAATAGAGTTAGTTCAATATTAACTGAAGAAAATGTTAAAACTACAAAAAAAACGCAAATTTTTTTCTTCACATATTTTTTTTCTAAATACAGACACATCAAAATTGTAAATGTTAAAAAGTTGCACAAAATGCTTTTGAACTACAGAAAATATATTCTGAGTGAATTCATTTAGTTTTTCAGATACACTCAAATTCATAAAGTAAGACAAAAAAAATCTGGGACATTTTGCATAAAACCATGAACATCACAATAAACGAAACGGAAGTGCTGTTGACATCCGTGGGTGGATTATAATGGTTTTACTAAGTAAGCTTTTAGGGATTTTTCCTGGTTTCCTACACACCCACTTGTGAACAACTATGAGGCATGTTTTATAAGTCATATGGAAGTCTAACTCCTGTTTATGATGTAAAAAGAATTATTGCTTTATCTTATGTGGTTAGAATTTTAAAGGCATTTAAAAATTGATATGCACATGGGATTGCCGACGCTCCCGTAGGTCTTCAAGGGATAAATACTTTGGAGGCTTGTATAGTGTGGTAAGTAGAACCCATGTGGTGCCTTTTAGAGCTATACTCAGATATTCAAAAGATGAAGTCCCTAGCCTGACCTGTTAACGTTCATAAATGCTTTTTCCAAGAGCAAGTATTTTACAAATACTTTTTACGATTTACACTAGGTTACAGATAATGATTGAATAAATGTAGACACTTGATTTGGATTAAACTTGAAATGGAATAGAATTATAGCCAAAACATTCTATTGCCCTTTAGAATTTGATTTAAATACTATTAAAATAACATACAAATTAAGCACAAGGTTGCTGTAGAAGCACAAGGTGGAGGCAAACCTGTTTTGAATGGACACAGTGGGGTGGAAAACTGGCCCCTCGACTTTTTCACACCTATTAACAGAACCAAGGGAAGTCATTGTTACGTAATTTTTTTGAATCGATAATGCAAATCCATATAAATTCTTTTAAAACCTCAAGTGCAGAAGTGACAAAATTAATCATTTTATTACAGAATATAAAGTAAATGGTTACAGTTTTCAGCAGACAGATCTATGTATTCATCTTAAAGCGCTCTAGAGTTTTGAGACTGTAAAATACTTCCAAATATTTCATGTTCAAACTCAGGCTTAGAGTCTGTCTTTGAGCTAGCCACTGATTCCCATTTGTTCACTGAGCATTAGCCTAGAGCTTTGCACATAGAAGCTTGATTTCTATGATCCGAAAGCTAAATTACTCATGAGAACTAAACTTTCATCACGGCAGTCTGCCAATGTCTACCTCTTTCTGTATTTATTTATTAATTCCAGAGTAGTTCTGAATACTAAACAGCCAAATGCTGTTTTGCATACTGGCTTCTATTTTTGAAATGATGTTTGCATACATTTGCATAGGCAAGTGCAAATTGATCTATGAATATGCAAATAAAGGGGCTGATGTCTGTGGCAGGCTCTTCTCAGAAACTCACACACAAACTCTGACATGCAACACTTTCAGAAACATCCCTCACATATTTTGACAGCCCAGCTTCTCCTCCTACCCCCAAACCCAGGCATAGAAACAACATTTTCATTTGCACGTCACAATGAAAACTGTAAAGATTTGTTTATCCGTACTCTCTGTCCATCAACATGGCGATTTAAACTGAATCTCTGTGCTTTTGTCCGTTAGATACTTGGACTTGTTTTTTTGTGCATATTAAGTGGATCAGCACACAAATAAGCTGCAGGATGACTAACATCTGGGCAATCTGCCAGAACAAACAGTTCTAAATGTGTGCGTCTGTAATTTGATTGCTGTATACATTTTATACCATCCTTCTCTGCATGGAGTGTATGGAACAGTAAATATAATGGCTGCATTTCCAAAGACTACCAACTAGATCTTTTAAAACATAGAACACCACTCTTCTGTCAAGTCTTTTGCAAGATCTTGGACAATTTTAGAGTAATTGGCTCTAAACACTCCCCAAAGTCTTTTGATGGGATGGAACTTGTGAAACTGAGGTAAAGATCTTACTCTGTGCGGTAAGCTAAGTGAGCCGCACAGAGACCAGAAAGAACAAAATAAGACCTCTGAGTAGCAGTGAAGCACCTTTCTAAGCTAAATCTGCTGAGACAAGCCTGGAAAAATAAGAACCACAAGCGAGGAGCATGGTCAGCTAAGACAGATACTCAACTTGTGTAGAAGGGTACAGAACCAGGCTGCCTTTAGCATAACTGAGCAACTCTTCCTAATTAATAGATTGATTTAAGGTAGGTCTCTTGCTAAACAAGCAGCATTTTGTTGAGCTATGGAAAAACTGAGTTGTGGACCTGCAGGGGTGATAAGGGAAGGAGAAAATTGGTCACTTTGAATTTGACAGAGAAGAGCATCCCCCCACTCTCTGCCTGGGAGGCCCTTGCATTGAATCATGGGGTACTTGCTTGCTGCGGAAAAGTGTTCCCAAGCCAGGACTTGCACTTGAGCCGCTGAGAACATTTAAAGCTAAAGTTTGCATCTGAGCATGAGGGGAAACATCCAAAACTGGAGGTTAGTCAGCATTGTGCTGTGGTGGGTAAGGTTTTTGTGGGGAAGGGATCACAGACGAAACAAGAGCATCTAGAAGGTGAAGGCATTTTTGACTTGAGATATGGAACTTCGTAGATGATAAGGGAGCGGTGAGCTGGGCGGTGCAGTTAAAAGGACCAAACCGTGGAGAGCAGGCTAGCTGTGGAGAAGCAATTCTCTTGTTAGGGCATCCACTGGGAAAAGCAACTGGCCTGGACTTTAAGGAGCCTCCAAGCCTTGAAGTGGTTTGCTGAGTATGCTGCAAAAGAATCACAACAAGGACCTGCAGGTCCAGTTGGGCAAAGGGTCTTGTGATGATGCCCCTGTGAGACCTCATCCCCAAAGACTTATTTATGATCTGGTTGGATAATGGAGGGTTGCCAAAGTATTATTGTTATTCTTTTCATTCTTTTTGTAAGATTTGATATGAGATCTCTTTTAAATATTTATAATAATAGGATTTTTGCACACCCTGAGTTTATAAACATTAACATTATTTTGCAGTAACCCGCTTTGGTTCAGCGATGGCACCCCTGTGGCACGCATGAAACCTTTCAGGCAAGAGAGGGGAGAGGCTGGGGCCATGTACACAAGGCCTACTTTGGACTGCTATTAGTCTTTGTTGTAGTTAGCTAGGAAGCTAACTCAAGTGAAGCACACGCAGGTTCTGCTCTTATGCAAATCTTTTATTATTGTTACTTTAGAGCTCAGTATTTTGTTTGTAGATGTGTTTGTTTATTTATTGGTTTGTCTATTTTGCTTTCGGGGTGTCAATAAACCACTGGTGCTTCGCAAATCTCTTTGTGTCAACTCCTTCCTCAACTCTAAAGCCCTCGGTAACCATGCTACAACAGGCCTCTAGAAAAATGCATGCCGAAGGGAAGCAGTTTCACAAGCTAGGCTTGCACCGACCTGGAAAACATTTATATTAATATGGCCCAGAGAAATGGAAAGGTAGCCCCTGTCCCAATGAGATTTGTGTTGAGTTGGGGGCCAATGGGGATTGGGTTGCTAGCTGTGAAGAGCATATCTTAGAATAAGCTAAGTACAGAGTCTGAGCCCTAGTAGTAATGCTAAGGAAACCTGAAAGAGAAGAAGACATTGTTTAAGGAGCATGTTTAGGAAAAAAATAAACATGAAAAATGGGGACTGAGCTCCTGAGCCCAAGGACTGGAAACTTTGGAACAAAATAGGAGAAGATGGTTTTGGTTATCAGTTGCTTGCAACCTCCAAATCTTTTTAGAAGATGGGAAACCTTGGGGATGACAGTTATGGTCGTCTTCTGGACAGATCTTTAAGTTTTATTGTTAGATGTCTCTTATCCTCTCCAAACTTTGGTCCCCATCCCAGGGTTTGTTTGACAATAAGAGAGAAATACAATTAAGTTAAAATTATTTTAGAGCCGCTTAACTCACAAATAATACTTATTTCACACATTCACACCTAAGGGGAATTTAGATTATTCATTTAACCTAACAGCATGTTTTTTTAGGATTGTGGGGGAAGTACCTGGAGGAAACCCATGCAACCCACATCACCGGCGAGCTTCAAACCGACAACCTTCTAACTGGAAGGCCACAGTGCTACCCATTGTGCCACCATGCCACCCTCAAACAGATCTTTTAAACATTTCTAAGTGAAACCACTAAGGAAATGAAACATTGCAGCATTTCAAATCAGCTCATGCAGGTCAATACACATGCATTATGACTTTCCACTGAAACCTTTAACAAACCTGTCAAACATTGGAGTCAGAAGCTGGTTTTATTCAGATTAAGACTAACTTTCCAGTGTGCAAGCAGTTTCCTCTTCCTCAGGAGAAAATCTGACACCACACCATACCTTCAATACTGATCTTTTTTTTTTTTTTGGACATTAAAAAATGTTAGAAATAAACGTTTAAAATTTACACATTGGTTTATGAAGTTTGAGAGTTTCTTATAGGTAAGACAACGAAAATTATGATGCGTAGATAAAGCCATGTTATTTTGTGGCAATAAATATGCAAAATGTGATGAAAGTATCCTGATCAAAGCAAACCACGTGGTGTTTGACTCAATGACTACGAAAACTGCCTTGACCATCGGTTTCTCATCAATCTAAAACAGGAATAAAATCTGCTTTTTTGCTTTTGTAATCTACCCGCACAAAAATAGATAATTTAAAAAAACTGACTACCATCTTTAATTACAATGTAAAACCCCAAATCATAACGAATTCTTCCCAGAATATCTAGATTTCATGAATGTCTCTGTCTTCCTCCTCTTTTCTCTGTCCCCAGAATGGATCCAAATCTTCTCCTTTTAAGGCGGAGCAAAGATTGGGGCATACCAAATGTGTATATTTTATACAATGTACATTGAAATCACTGTGGATTCACATAATTAATACAGGAATATTAAAGCATTAAATGAGCTCAAATACAATTTAATCTCAAGTAATTCCCCGTCGTTATCTCTCCACAGAGATAATAAGAATACACCTGCAATCAGGAGTTGTTGAGTCTGGGTTCAAGCACTTCACAGACTCACTAAACAATTAAGACCATGTGCTCCATATGGCCACACTGCTCTAAAAGTAATCAAAAGGAGTTACTGGTGATGGACAGAGGCTTCTCCATCACAACTAACCATTCTTGAAATTTTAGCAAAAAACATGTCCCACTAAGAAAAGTGTCAATATTGTTGGAAATGAACAACATTTTCATGAATATAGAGAATTAAGGTTACAATAAGGGCATATATTTGAGCAGTAACAAATTTTGGTTTCAGAAGTGGGGGGACACTCTCACTTTGGATGAGAGTAGGGATTTAAAAGGCAATGCCATAGCTTTTCTGTTCATCAAAGTATTATGACGTTCTAAATATGTATTAACAACAGGCTTTTAAGCCTCTTCTAAGAGGTTTTTCATTACAATCGTGTGCATAATTGCACCACATTTCCTTTTTTAAAATCAATGTTAAGTGCAAGTTTGTAGGGGGCACAGTGACGCATTTGCTAGCACCATGTCCTTTCAGTTTAAGGTCAATGGTTTGAGGCCAGTGAGTTCAAGGCCTATGAGGTGAGTTGAAATGCTTTTACACCACACACTGTGGCTGTAATGAATTCTTTCATTACATTTTTTTTTGGAAATGTTTGAAATGCAGTTCTGCTAAATCTAAATAATAATAATAATAATTAAAAAAAACGAAAATATTTATATCTATTAAACATTTATTGTTTATGTCTTTTTTTTAAACAGCAGCTGCCTTTCAACACACAAATGACATCTGCAAAAAAAAATAAACAATGAAAAGCATATCTTAATTACAATACCTAAAAGGTCTTTGTTGCTTATAATAAAAATAATGCTTATTATAATGAAAGATGTCAGCGACGGCAGTTATGTGTCAGGTGTTGGAAATGTTATTTGTCTCTTTAAGTAACTTACTCAACATAATTGTACCCAAGATATCTGATTTTGTCTCTATGGTGTGTATTTTGCAAGCCTGTCCACCGTTTCGTTGTCATCTATACCAATATTTACATTGTTTTTAAGTGATATGTGCAAACAATGAAACTCTGGGAAAGAGTAGTGGAAGCTAGGCTAAGAAGGGAAGTGGATATTTGTGAGCAGCAGTATGGCTTCATGCCCAGGAAGAGCACTACTGATGCAATTCTTGCTCTGAGAATATTAATGGAGAAGTACAGAGATGGTCAGAAGGAGCTGCACAGCGTCTTTGTGGATTTTGAAAAAGCGTATGACAGGGTGCCGAGAGAGAAGCTATGGACCTGTATGAGGATGTCAGGAGTGGCAGAGAAGTACGTCAGAATAGTTCATGATATGTATGCGAGGAGTAAGACAGATGTGCTGTAGGTCAGACAGAGGAGTTCAAGGTGGAGGTGGGTCTACATCTCCTTGGCTTTGAGTCCCTTCTGATTTGGAATCATCCAAATGGTCATTACCAAACTTAAGACGGACCTGGACATGTGCTGCTTTAAGCAGGGGAACTTTCTGTGCCATGCATGATTTCAAACCATGTCGTCTTAGTGTATTACCAACAGTAACCTTTTAGGGGCTGTTGGTAATACACTAAGACGACATGGTTTTACTGATTGTCTTACTGATTGTCCGAGGGATGGACAGGTGTCTTTATGCAGCTAACGATCTCAACCAGGTGCATCTAATTTAGGATAATAAATGGAGTGGAGGTGGATTTTTTAAGGTGGACTAACAGGTTTTTGAGGGTCAGAATTCTAGCAGATAGACTGGTGTTCAAATACTTATTTCCTGCTGTATCATGCAAATAAAAAGTTAACAAAACCATACATCGTGATTTCGGGATTTTTCTTTTTAGATCATGTCTCTCACAGTGGACGTGCACCTACAATGGAGATTTCACACCCCTCCATGATTTCTTAGTGGGAGAACTTGCAAAATGCATTCTTTTGCTTTTAACCATTTGGGTTACCTATTTTAAATTGTGAATGATTTAGTTCTGTATGTCCTATTCTCAATCCCGTAAAAATGATTTCTTCTTTTCTATTGCTTTTAATTTCTATATGTTTATTTTTTTGTTGAATATCCCTCTGCCTTCCTCAGGGTCACTTCTTAGAGGGACACGGCCGGAGCACCTCCCAAACGGGAGGCGTCTGAATAGATGCCTGATCCATCTCAGCTGGCTTCTCTTAATGTGGAGGAGCAGCGGTGCAACTCCGAGCTATAACTTCCACTTGGTCACAGTTCATTTACTTGTATCGACTTGAATAAATGTTACAAATACATGTTTATTTTTGAAATCCATGGTATGTTTTGAATACTCCATGAGCACATAAAGATTGGGTAGGTGGTTTCTGGAAGCCATTACTAACCTTTTACCAAAACAAATATGCCTGACACTAAAAAGTCCTTAGTCAATTTTGATAGTTCTGCAGTGCATATACATCATTGAGCCTTATGAATATGCCCCAAAGGCTACACTTTTGCTGGTTGGCCGGATATGAATATCAAGCAAAATTTGGTTTCTCAGTTCATCAACTCTTTAGCCCCATTTGAATGTTTGGTGTGATTAAGAAAAAAACACTTTCCCTCAGTGTAAATTAAGTATGTCCCAAACCAAAGTCACTGCTTTTAAGCCATTCATTAAAATGCAAGGGAGTAAAAAAATGAAAGACAGGTTGAAGAGGAGGGGTGTTATGAAGATATGGTGGTAGAGATAGAGAGAGGCAGAAGGTGTATGGCTTGAGTGAAAGTATGGCTGATTAGTATTCAAATGGTGTGCAGCACCAAAGAGGATTAATGGACTCTGATGCTTAATATCCTGGAGAACAATTAATTTGCCCACAGTTTTGTCATGGCTGAAAGTCAAATGCTGGAACGGATCAGCCTGGCGGTGGAATCATCCGAGCCCCTTCTGCTGGCTGCAGAATTTTAATTTCATCATCATCATTCCGCCTGCCAACATTTCGCCCCCTCACCCCAACCCAACCCCTCCTTCTGCAGGCTGAGAAAGCTGTGCCTGACATGGCTGAAAGGCTTGGTGTGGCTCTAGTTCTGCTAGACATTCTCACATGCATACATAAAAATATCCTCAAAGGGGAGAAGATGTCTTGTGTTAAAAGATACAAGGACTGGTTGCTGAAAAAAAAAAAACTCTGGATCTCTGGAAAATCTCTGTCATTATTTTTTGTCAAGGCAAAACAAATAATTAAAAGTTTATAATAACATTCACACAATCCAAAGATTGAATGCCTAATTTAACAAGTGGTCATTTGGTCCAAGGTGTGCCCCACCTTTTGCCCACTGATTCAAGACTTTTATACACTTTTAACTTTCTCTTGATCATTTGCCTGTGAGGAAAACATTTCTCCCTGACAAAATGGTAATGAAATGCCTCGAATGACTGCATTTGAGGCACTGTGCACATGTCAGTATTTACATCTCGCAAATTCATCTCACAAATATAATGGCTCAGTAGCCATTCTTTGGAATGGCTATTTAGTTAAACGAGATCATATACTTTTTAAATTAAGGTAGTGAAAGCCAATTATTCCTGAAGAACCACATCCCTGCAGATTTTAGAAGCAACCCTATTGGCTCCATGTAAGCCAAGAAGAGGGCATTGGGTGTTTAGCACGACAATGCACTGGCAATATGTTCTGGGGGTATATTTCACCAGAGAAATTAGGTTTATATATTCATTTGAATGCCCTGCAGATTTTTTTTTATTTCCCCATTTCAGTTCCATTCACTCGAGTGGTTGACTATCGAAAGGATCGTTGAGAGTGTCTATGATTATTCCAACAACTTTAACTTCCAATGAGCACCGCATTGTGCAGGTGTAGGTAATTTATAACCACATATAATGTTATATAACCACAGCCGGAACTTACACTCGTTCTATCTTTTCCTTGGAGCGAACCAGAGGTATTCGTACTTTCACACTGTCATTGGAAGATTAGAAGGCTTCTTATCTGCATTCCAATGTTGTTAGCTGTGTCCCAATCCAGAAGTGTGCATCCTTACAAGTGAGCAACAGTGTGCCAAGTCTGTCTCATTTCACTCATTTCAATTTCATATCCTTCATGGCCTCAGATATCCCACAATGTTTTTAACACTGTTTTTTTTTTTTTAATAAAGGACAGTATATTCAAGCTTTAAATGCTGGTAGTGTGGTTTATATACCGGTAATTATTTTCTGATTAGGTATTTCCAGACATTTTTTGTGTACAGAGCAACCTAACATTTAACTGCTAACTAAGATTATGCAACCAAGGCAATGCCACTAAGGCAACTCACTGTATTGTTCGATCTGCTAACTAAGCCTTTGTATATCGTACATAAATACTTTGTGAATTCATTATTCGACTCCTTCATATTTTTTTGCCTCATTTTCCACCAGAGTAGTGATAGGCAAATTGTGAAACATATTTTCATTTTAAACATTTGTTGTAAACATTAACACACCTAGCCTAGCCAACTAAATGTTATCTAAGTATTTGTGGATGTCAATTTTGTTTTTTGAAGCAGACGAAGGAGTTTATAAAACTTATGAAAACAGAACACACAATATAAAATAGGAAATAATCCCAGAAGGAAATGTATTCAAAATAAAAAAGAAAGAAAGAAAGAAATATACGCTAAAAAAATATACACTAATTAAAAATAAACACTAGAAAATAAATTAAGCAACTAAAGAGCTTATAGTGACCATAAAAATGTATCAGACACAAAACATAAATATGAAAATATTAATAATACAAAAACGTTTAATTTATTAATTTCGGGATCCAAACTACTGATCCAGCTGGTGGCGCTAATGCACCATAAGAAAACTGCCAAAAAAAAACAACAGTCATTGGATTGTGGATTGTAGAGTCGTGTGATGTGGATTATGGAGGCTACACAGCTTGCGAAACACCCTGCCCTCTTAATCTGAGGGCTCACTCCACATGTGACATGGCTGCTTCATGGACAAAGGTATCGTACTCACCGATATATGTAAAGCTGCAGGCTTCTCAACACCCAACAACTTTTGTCAGCTCTGTCTCCTCTGCGATGCTGAGTGATGCTGAGTTTCCAACCTCGGTTGAACGACTAAAAGGGAACATCTAGGTTACTTGTGTAACCCTCTGTTTTCTTACCTATGTCTTAAGCCATGCCCTTGAGGTCAGTGACTCTGAGGTGCCAAAGTCACAAAATAGGTATAGGTTCCCGCATAGAGGTGCTCAGTGGCCTGTTAAAAATTATTGGAATAATCTGCAGCTCCCAGGGATTGTTCCACTAGTTAATCACATGGCTTACGTCTCCATTCCCTCCTTCAGAGCACAAGGGTTATGCAAATAACCTAGACGATATGCAATTTTCATCAGAGGTGAACCTTGTGAGACTGAAAGAAATCACATTATGTAAAATGATTTATCTAAATATTTTATTGGAGTGGAATGTTGTGGAGGAGTTCTTTAGTTTATCCATTGTGCAGAGCTCAAAAGAAGGCAAAGGCAAAAGAAGGCAAACTGATTTACGGGACAGAGATCTGGTGCAACAATGGTAACAGAAATCTCTGGTGGTCGAGTGATGGTCAAGTAATGGTTTTTATTTCTCCAATGTGTATTTCCTTGGTGAGCCACAGTTTACACAAATATTCCGGGGAAGTAGGTAACTGACAAGTGTAAGGACATTACATTACTAACTGGTATAAGGCCTTGGGACATGTCTATGAAACATTGGAGGTAGTGGTCATCTAGGGACTAATCTAGCGCCAATGTTGGTGACACTTCACAAGATCCAAAGATGGTACTTAGCTTTTTTTTTTGTATTGTGTTTCAAAATACAATATTGTCTATAACAAAATCCCTATTTCTAAAGGAATGTCAATTGTTTTGTTCTATACTTTCTACTAAACCCAATTACCAAAATTACACGATAGTTTACCTCATTAATCATTAGATTTTAGGTGTTGGTTTGTGTGTTTAATTTATTTTTTATATTTGATCTTCAAAGCTCCACACTGGTGGTGGATATGGAAACCACATCTCCTCCAGTATGCACGGTGCTGTAATTGCAAGAAAAGCACTATATTAATGTGATAGATTTTTTTATTTATTCATTTTGTGTGCTGTGGAAGACTTCATCGTGTGGGTGGGGTTGGTAATAGGAAAGGACCATGATCAATAAGATGGTCGATGAGCCAAATGAATATGTAATGATCTTAGACCTCTCAGTGATTAAGATACTGTCACTGCGCTGTAATAGATTGTCAATTCCAAATTAAACAGCAGAAGTGCATAGGAATGAGAAAAGGAATTGTGGACAGATGGAAAGGTTACAAACGGATTGAATGATTTTTAATTGTATATACCAACAAGACAACACAAATATAATTGTGTTTTTATTTATCGTACATTTGGACAATCAAGCAGAAAGGAGAAAGTTCTTAACCCAACAGATATTGCTATTTCCACATCCAATTGAAGCAGAAAAAATGACATTCGCACTTCTTTTCACAATCAGATATTCTATGATCAATAATAGATTAAAATCTCTTCTTTTCCCTTCAATTTCCAATTTCCTTCCAACCCTTTGAGTTGCATCAACTCTCATACTCCTGCTCTCTTCTGTGTTCTCATTGGCTGTCAGCTAATGGATTAAAATGCTTCACAATAGGCTGATGCAGTCCGTCAAGAAGCAATGTCATGACCTCTCCCAGTGAGAAGATGGGGAGGGGGGTTGGGGTACAATTCATATCAGCCAAGCCAGCTGGCCTGCTAAACGCACAATCTCATCCAATTCCCAGGCGGTCTCAACTCACAGGCACCCACTGCCTCATGGTTGGGAAGGGGGTGGAGTGTTTAGGTTTAGGAAGATGCTGATGGATTTTAGATTGGTTTCTCTTTCTCACTTCATTGGGGAAAGAAGATGTGAGGAAAGTGAAAAATAAACATGGAGCACATTTTCATAAAATGCATTTGAAGTGAAAAATTGTCTACTCTCCACTGCAATGGGCTACATGCACATGGTCTACAACAATAACAATTCCAGCTCAGTCACTTCCAGCATATCTTTTGTGGTTGTGGCTTTTTTACCTTGCTCTTTCTAAGATCTAAGATAAATGGACGTTATGTATATTTGTATACACCATTGTTTTTCTTATTTTAAACGGATTGAGTGGTCAGCTGTAGTGCTTTGGGTGTATCTACCCCATTGGCCATTCAGAACCACGTTAGTAAAGTGGCACTCTCTCAATCACTCTTCTGAAGCTCATGAGGAAGCGACTGAAACTGCAATTTATCAACTAGTCACTTGTGGCTGCCCTCAAAAAGCAGTCTCTCCTAGGCTAAATGATCTTTAAAATCTGATAAAACGGGGGCTTTTGATTTTAGGGCTAATACTGGCCCTCCTGACAACTAAATAAGGTACATTATATTCTATGTAGGCCGTTGTTTTGTTGTTTGTCTGATGCCTAACCAGAAAAAATAGCTCTGTGTTCAAGCTTGTTTACCTCAACTGACACTAAATGAACAAAATGACTTGAGAAAATAACTAACGTTAAAGGTGTCATATTATGCCAAAATCACCATTTCTGACATTCCCAGCATCTTTTTAGTGTTGTTGCTTCATCAGAAACATGCCTCAAGTTTTATTCAGAATCATGCATGTTTGTGTAATCCTGTATTCCTTTTTTTTTAGCTGAAAACGGCTCAATGTTCTTACCTCCGCCCATTGACCAATCAGATTAATCGCTAGTCCAGCTCATCTCTATGCAGAGAAAGTGTTTTCTGTCGCTAATAATGTAGCAGGTATTGACACCGTTATAAAGCGCCGCTCTGCTGTTTTTGCAAAAATCTGTCTGTCAGTTGAGGGTTGGTATCCTGCAGGGGGAACAGTGCGTTGTTGATTACAAGTTGATTCAAAGGCATTCTAACGTTAAATAATGCATTTAGAAGGTTCCTAACGGTGCAATGCTAGTATAGAGGGCTGTACTCATTATCGTCAGAGAGAGGTACTGTGAGGAACGTAGTAAAATTGACTGGAAATAGATTCATCCATCTTTTTGCAGGACGAAACTCAAAGATAAGAATCAATAAAATGATCCGAACTGACACAGCTGGGATGGAAATTGGGTTTATTAAAGTAAGACTCACACAAAGTTTGTTGGACAAAGGATCAGTCCAGTTCATATTCAGATCAGCTTTGGGGAGGAGTCCAGCAGTGTTCCACACATCTGTTTTGGCATGTGTCGTAATACTAGTTCAGCGAATCTGGAAAAAGTTTCTTTAGACTGAAAACATTGGCGACTGAGCCCAGACCCTTATAGGAAAGTCTAGAAGATCCAAACCAGAGATAAAATCTCAACCTCTTTGCTTTTTTTGAGCACAGTGGCATCTTGTCTCCTGCCAACCTTTACTTAAAAATGTCTAAAAATGAAATCATGTTAAACCAGTGGTTATAAATGAAGTTCTTACATGATGAAGAGAAATAAACATATGCATATTTTGACTGGAGCCTGGTCATATTCCACCTTTAGATTTTTGTTTGCTGTTTTTAATCAGACCATGTGAAAGAATTAGCGATGCTATGTTTACTCAACAAATAATCAAGTCCTCATTTCACTGATGATTGTCTATGATGTGATTATCATGTTAAAGTACATTGAAAAAAGTATCAATTGAGGAATCTGGTGATGTTCACATCTATGTCACAAGACAACACTTTCACAACCAGTAAAAATACATTGTTCCAGTACTTAAGTATGTTTTTGAAGACTTTGTACTTGAGTATCAATGCTTCATTTGACTTTTACTTCAGTTTTGTTTGTTACTGCCGGTTTGTTACTTTCATAGAAGGTGATAACACTGAGAAAAAAGAAAACAATGGCACAAGCGAAATTTGACAAATCATTGACTTATTTGCTTCTGTTAATGAGTATCTTATTTTAAAAATCAACACGCTCGTTCTTGGTTCCCTTATAGTTTGTTCATGCCAAAATAATTCAAACCCATCACAAATGTCTTTAAGCGGAATGTCTGGAAAGTGGAAACTGTTCAAAACAAAGCACATGGGAGCTCAGGAAAGAGATATGAATCCTACAGAACACCTGCTGGTAAGAACCATCCTCCATGTCTGAATGACCTCGAGCAGTTGAAAAACTGGTGACATCATTAAGACTGTGTTTTATTCATTTATTTTTTATTATTATTCATCTGTTTTTCTATCATAGCTATGATTATGTAAAATTTCAAAACTTTTTGTAGCCAATTTGTAGCCTTATATAATCTATAGGCTTCCGTTAAACGGATATTAAAAAGATTATACATCTTTATTTTACTGACAAATATACTTCTTTAAAATATAAAGTAAATAGAAAATAATTTATATGTGTGTAAATTAACAAATGTGTTTAGATTTCAAACTCGAAAAAAGTACATCCGAAACAATACCCATCCCCCCCCCCTCCCACACACCCAGGAGTCCCTGTCATTCTTCTGTTGGCTTTTCCACTTGGAATGCGTTAATTGGACTTTAGGGACTGTGCTGTGCCGTTGTTTTATAATTTATATTAAAGCACAGCGAAGTTTGCAGTGGCCCGTTGTCATGATTCTATCAGTTGTAGCTGCGTGCTATGAATATTTAATGTTTCATCTATTATTTATCAGAGGAGGGCGTTATCATTTATGGGGAGGAAATAATCCCATATACATTTAAATTTCACCACAACTGATTTGCATGATAAGGTCTCCAGAGGGCCTTGCTGCAGATTTTGGGAAGCTAGATGGAAGATCTAACAAATCCTCATTCACAAACTAGCATGGAATTACAGACTCTTTGTACAGAGAAGAAAATTTGTTAATTTCATTAGAATTATATTTACTGTATTGCCAAAATGATTCCCTAATTTGCCTTAAGGTACAGAAGAACTGAAGTAACATATTATAACATATTAAAGAAATAGTCCTGACTCAGTCTTTGTACTAGGGCTGGGCGATAAATCGATGGCATCTGATAAAATCATCTTCTTACCTGCTTATTCCCTTTTGGGGTCACAGGGGTCTGCTGGTGCACTCCAGTTAGTTCAGTTCACTTGAGGTGAAAGGTGGTGGTACACTCTGAACAGGTCGCCAGTACATTACAGGACAATACACAAATTCACACCTTCATTTAGATTTTTCAATTAACCTAACCACAGGTTAACCGGAGTACTCGGAGGAAGAACAGGGAGAACACCCTGGTCACTGACGAGCCTCAAACCAGCAACCTTCTAACTGAAATTCCACCCTGCACCACCATGCCACATCCATTTTATCTGTAATGTAATATGCAAACACTGCCCCATTTCTGTAGAATGCACACTTTACTGCCATATTAAGATAAACTATTTCAGTGAGCGGCAGAGTGCATCAAAGAGTTCCGTGTAAGTCTAGCATGTCGCAAGCGAATGAATTCACTGTAAATGTGAAATACTACTTGAAACTGCTTCACGCAGTTCAGTGCCTGTGTATGCTAACAAGCTCTCATGCGAGTTTGGATCTATTTCATGCAAATTGTAGGGGTTTGAGATCGGAAATGTGTTTATTCTTTGTAATGGTGATTTCAAGTGTTTTGTACAATTAGCATAATCGCTAACACTGCTGACTCACCATTTATTAGGCAGCAATGCTCTCTGTAATGTTGGGTCTGTTAACAAATCTGAGTTGATGATAGGAACGACATCATCATCCATACCTTTACAATATAATTGACAGAAAAACACACTTTCTTCGCATTGATCTTTAGCGCGGGTCTGCTGCTCTCACTGCCAGCTTGAAAAAAACTAATAAAGAAATACTATTGTAAAAAATTGACAATTTAACATCATGATTGTGTAAAAATAATTATTAAAACAAAGCATTGTTACTTGCAAATATTTCAAAATTACAACATATTTGTTGAATCAATTCAAAAGTGTTTGTGCGATATGTCGACAGTCACATATCGATTGACCATACATAAGAGACTGACCACCGATATGGAGTTAACAGTGTTTACTTACACACATTTGATCTCACATCAGTATTGATGCTATGTAATGTTAAGTTCAGGCAAGTATAATTCCTTTTTCCAGGTAACAGAGGTTTATGTGTGCAGGTGAGAGTCCGGTGGAGTCTTTGACGCAGTATCCGACGGTTAGCATGCACTACAAGGTATGAAGCGAAGGAGGAATCCGGCTAAGGTGCTAACGGGTGAACTCTGCTTTGAAATCAAGCCCATAACCGCATCTCAAACGGTTTTTTGCAATGTACAGGTACACTACTCTCCAGTTTTGGTAGATTGCTCGAGGTAATTGCTTGCATCAAATCCCAAGTTACTTTTTGGTGGCTGACACACCACTCAAAGCCAGAGTTTACCTCGGAAAACAACACTTGTGACCCATTTTTATCTCTTAACTACTGTGTGGCCATGAAACTTGACCAAACCTGTTAAGAGTTAACCTGTTACGTCTTCTCGTAGAATAATAGAGGTTATGAGAGGTTAGACTCATGAATAATTCAAATATCAATGAGTCATAGATGTCTTATAGGACAAAGACTTTTCAAACAGTAAGTCAGAAATCGTGAACAAATGATAGAAATTAACCCCCAATTAAATGTAACAGACAATACATTTGTTGTAAAAAATGTTCAATGCGTTTAAATCACTGAAAATATCGCTGACCCTTCATGAATTTTTTTCAAAGTGTCCACTATTCCACTTTGAAATATACTGTAAGAATTGAAAAACTTGATTTAGTGTAGAAAAAATATGAAATCAAACATTTTTAAAGGCTTCAAAAAATCCACTGAAATAGACAAGATAGCTTCCGAATCACAGTTGTAATGGACGTCTTTTTTTGTTTAATTATCAGCGTCTAACACCACTTATTGAGTTCATACACATCTAGTATCAAGATCATGGGAGTTTCCAGGCCATAGAGCCTAAATTTCAACGTTGTGTTTCCCGAGCCACTTAGTTATCACTTTTGCATTATGACACAGTGCTCTATTGTGGTGGAAAAGGCCCTGTTTTTCACCATACTGTTTGATTGTTGGAAGAAGTTGCTGTTGAAAGGTGTTTTGGTACGGTCAGTACACAACGAGGGAATTGCACAATTTGCAAAACGTCACAAATTACCTCACAGTTTCCCTACATGGTAGTGTCGTGAAACAGAGTATGCGTCCTAGTGGACAGTGCGACGCAGGATCAAGTCGTCTTTCCCATCCCACCCCATTCTCTCCTTGCTTCCTGTCTCTCTCTACTGTCTTCTCTGTGAATTGAGGAGAAAACCAGTAAAGGCTATGGCTAAAAAAAAATATCTAAAAAACAAACAAAAAAAAAGAAGTATGCAAAAGAAAGTTACAGTTATATGCAGTCATCTGGCAATATCTGACTATTGGGCTGGTGAATACGGAATTAAAGCACATTTTTCTTATAATAGATCCGTTAAGTTACCGTGGCTATGAAAGTTATGTCATTAGTCTGTCGGTAAAAATGAATCATCCAATGTTTATCAGACAGTGAACTCCAACAGTAATAAAACAACTATTGTTAACTGTTATTTGCTGTTTTTTAAGGTGCCACAATATTTAAAGCCGTGTTTAAAATAGACCCGCTAATATATATTAAATGTACACACAGTGAGGCCTTTTTAAAAAAAATAAATCACATTATAAACCACATTTACAATCCTCCATGGACGGAGGGTTGGGGATCACTGACATAGACCCCTTGTAATATGGACAGCAGTTGACAAACACAGACAAACTTATCTCTGAGGTTTTTTCCATTTTAGAGTTGTTTCCTCACCAAACACATCTGTATTTTCATTCTTTCATATTTATTTGCATGATCCTATATTTATTTTTTGGGAGCTCCAAATGCTTTGATCCTCCTACCCATGGTGAAACCTCAAGTGAAATGCTCCTCCCCACTTGTCAACATGCACAGCTACAATACAGACCTGAAGCGAAGTAAATGCTGTATTTCTTTATTACAGTTATAGAAAATTAGGCAGAAATGGTTAGATTAAGTTAATGGTAACCAGCAGAAATAAATAAAGCATTGTTTTAATTGTCATCAAGAAAAATTTGTGCAAATTTACTGTAAATTGAGAAGCTGAAGTTAGTGTGCACATAGCAAAGACTTGCAGACTTTATTTGAACAAAAAAAAAATTTGGTGTTCAATTTTAAATCGATTTGCGACATATTTTGGATCTGCCCAGACTCTTATTCCAGATTCCAAAGCAACCATTTATGGAAAGGCATTTTCATCTCATGAGGAGACCCCGGAGAGCCCACAGAAAACAAACCTGAACTATTGTTCAACACTTTGAACGGTTATGGTCAGAATTTCTTAATTTTCTCCACTGTGTTAAGTGCCACAAGTAGTGACAAGCATGTTAAAAACGAGGTGACAGAGCTTGTAATGTTTAAATTGCTTATTTGTGTGCTTAAAGTTACATTTCATTTCACTTCAAGATTACATGTATGCTTTTATCCAGACTTACAAATAGTTTGTTGTGTTTTTCTCCCCACCTGTAGCAAAAATAATTATAAGAAGTGCTCAAATAAACATATAGAGCTATTTTCAGAATGTATTAAGCACATAATAATAATACATTTTATTTACTGGCGCCTTTCAGGTCACTCAAGGTCACCTTACAGAGAACAAATTGGACAACCTTGTAAACATTACAAAACAACAGAACAAGATATAAAAGCGTGAGCAGCAGAAAAGACAACTACAGGTTAAACGCTTGATTAAATAAAAAAGTTTTTATTCTCGATTTAAAACCTTGCAGGTCACTGCTACTGCGGATCTCATTAGGCAATGAGTTCCACAGAGCTGGAGCAGCGAAGCAGAATGCTCGTTCACCAAGGCAGGATCTAGGAGGAGGATGGCAAGAGAGCATGAGTATCGAGCTAGAGCGGAGTGAATGTGAGTGTGAGCGGATAGACAGGAGGTCAGTGAGGTAGGAGGGAGCCAAGCCATTTAGAGCCTTATAGGTGAAAAGGGGGATTTTGAACTGAGATCGGAATTTAACTGGAAGCCAGTGAAGCTGTAGAAGGACCGGGGTGATGTGATCTGTGCGCGGAGTGTGTGTGTTATTAGTCTAGCGGCCAACTGTAGCTTGTTCAGTGTCTTGGTTGGCAGGCCATGGAACAGAGTTACAGAAGTCAATCTGGGGAGTGACAAAGAGAATTAAAGTAGCTGTAGCAGTAGGGAATAGAAAAGCAAAGAGACGGTTTATATTTCGAATTTAAAAGTAAGCAGCACGGGTGGCAGAATTTATGTGTGGCTCAAGAGAGAGTGTGTGGTCAATAATAACAGAGATAACGGAGTTTTGGAGAGAGTTGATTTAGAGCCAATTAAAATAATCTTAGTTTTGGAGTCATTTAGTTTTAAAAGATTTGTGGCGAACCAGCATTTGAGCTCAGTGAGACAAGCGATGAGAGATGGAGAAATTAAAGAAGATGAAGACTTGGTGGAAATGTAGAGCTGAGTGTCATCAGCATAGCAGTGGAAATTTATTGGATGTTTTCTGAGGATGTCACCTAGAGGAAGAATATAAACCATAAAAAGAAGAGGTCCCAGGACAGACCCCTGAGGGACACCAGAAATAACTGGGGATGATTTAGAGCGGTGTGGCCCAATTTGAACAAACTGTGAACGATTGGAAAGGTAAGATGTGAACCAGTCGAGAACAGTTCCAGACAGGCCAATATCCTCTAGTCTCGACTAAAGAATATTGTGGCCCATCAGATGCCAACAGAAAATCATTATTGATTTTTAGAAGTGCAGTTTCAACACTGTGTAGGGGACGGAAGCCAGACTGGAACTGTTCATACAAGTTATTATTGGACAGGAAGTCATGTAGTTCTGCAGCGACACATTTTTCAAGAATTTTTGCTATGAAAGGCAAATTTGAGATTGGTCGAAAGTTCTCAAAGTTGTCTTGATCTGAACCAGGTTTTTTGATTCACGGTGTGACTGCAGCTACCTTGAACATCTGAGGAATCACGCCAGATTGGAGTGAGGCATGGATAATAGATGTTATGAGATCCAGCTGGGCGGGTAGGCTTTTCTTGACCAGTTTAGTAGGCAGAGGGTCAAGCTGACAAGTTGATTGCTTGTACTTAGAGATCAAGTACCCAATGTTGTCAGCAGTTGGTAACCTAAAAGTGTTAAAAGTACATTCAACGGGGACAGCATAGCGATATGAAGTAGACAGACAACTAGAAGGTATACCAGAGGTAAGTTGTAAATGAATAGCTTCAACTTTTCTGTTAAAAAAAAAATAAAAAAATTGTCACAGAGCTCTGGCTCTGGAGAGGGTGTAGGAGCATTGTGGGTGGTACAGGGGATTAAAAATGAATTGACCACTGAAAAAAGTGACTGAATTGTGTGATCCAGAGTCAATCAGTCCAGCATAAAATTCATTTTTTGCTTTGACCAAAGCACTTTTGTACCCAAGCATGAAGTCCCGATACATGTCCTTGTGAACTACCAGTCCAGTTCTGCGCATTTGGTGCTCTAATTGACGTCCCTTGGCCTTAAGACGACGCAGGTCGCTGGTGAACCAAGGAGCAGAGTTTTTAAAAGAAACATAGCGTGTTTTCACTTGATGCGTAATTACAGCAAATACAATGGTTTATTCTTTCATTTTATACTATCTATAGTTGTATTCCTTCTCTGTTTGGTTGTTCATCAAGAACATTAACTGTAACGCATTTCAAATAATGACCATATTTGCTCAGTTATTGCTTTCTAGGAACCAACAATGTTTGCGTTGTACCAAAAATTTTAGAATGTATATAAAACCACCAACTGGGCATCACACATTACATCACAAAAAAGAGTTTCACACTTCCAAATCCACAAGAAGACCAGCCATTGAATGCAGGCACATTTTCATAGCGACTATGTATAGGAAAGAAAAAAGGGCGACAAAAATCCTTCTCTTTTCTCAACATTTTTGTCAAATGTAATCAGCCTGTGATGAGCCACCAACAGAATAAACCACTCGACATTCTATGATTTTTTCTGTGTTCTTTCATTTCTTTTCTGTTGTTGTCTTCTCTGTCTTTTTCCTGTTTCCCCATCTGGCGCAGAGTTCATCGGTTGTACCGCAATGTCATTGCATCATTTTCTCGACGCAGACGAAGAGCTCCATGCTGAGAAACCATCCGTAGAGTCGTGGAAATCTCAATTCTGATCAGTGTGTAGAGGCCTCGTCTAATTACAGATATTTTTTTTCTGGAAAATGCTAATTTTAAATACAGTTCTGTAAAAAAAAAAATAAAAATCTGCTGAACAAATAATTTGCAGTAAAGGCATTTCATATTTTTCTTTTTAAAAATCAATGTTAGCATTGATCTCTAAACAAAGAAGTTTATTAAAATATATACAAGCATTAATTAAGAAACACCGGGCTTAATTAATCATTAATGAGACATCAGGAAGAACCAGACAATGGGGAAACAGAGGGATCATGTGACGGAAGAGGGCCAATCACGTGAAAAGGCTTCAAAACAAATATACAGAGCAGCAAAAGTAAGACGCACAAGAAAAAAATACACACAATGATCATGGATCGTGAGACAATTGTTTGTATATTGAATACTTTGGTTTCTCAGTTTATGAATCGTGTAGCAAGTGAAATTAGAAACGTAAATTCTTTACCCTTCCAGATTCGTTTATGTATTGTATTTTAATCAAGAACATTCAAACAGAAGCTTGTTCATCATGTGGAAACCTCTCACTTCCCCGTTATGATACAGAAGTGAAACCTCTATTGTGACTCTATTGTGAAACCTCTAGTGACCAGACAAGGCTGCTGTCAGAAAATCCCATTCATAAATGCTCAAATTTAAAGCTGTTGATCTTTAGTTTACACTCAAATTCAGAAAGATAATCACTTGATTTGTTTATTTGTCTACCCTGGTGATTGGCACACAATCTTCTGTCCTTCATGTAATTATCTCAGAGTACATGTATGTTTAAATGTTTACATAAGAAAAGGAAATCTTTTCCACTCTCACTGCCTTATGTCCGCACATATGTTGATACAATGTGGAATGTTCTGAGTTTCTGAGGACCACCGGTTGCCAGGTCAGTCATCTGTGTTTATTTGGAAAAGAAAGCATCAGGAAATTGACCCCTACTGATCTTGGGGCTGCCCTGGTGAATTCTTTAACAATTAGACCTCTGTCCTATTTTAGGTTTAAATCAGAAGAAAAATAAAGGGTCAGAGAGGTTGTTACTCTGCAGATCTGAGCAATCACTGCGCAGAAAAAGCTGCATGGAGAGACTAACTGGTTATTCACTGAAATAAACATGTTTCTCGTTCTTTTTAAAGATTGTTATGAAGTAGCCGATTTGAATAAGATTTGGCTCCAGAAGTTCTTCAAAAAACACATGGATGCAAAATGTCGTAGCCAAATGATGTGCACAATAAACTGAGTGCACCATGAGAAATTAGCTGTTCCAAACAAAACTAGAAAATGTTTAGCTTGTCTTCCGTTCCATTAAAATGTATAACTGTTCCTTAAAAGACATTTACATTCTATAATAATCGGTTGAATTGCTAACATTTACACGTACTGAACATATAAGGAAATGATAAAAGTTCCATCTTAGTCAGTTCCCTTTCAGTCGGTACCGGAGACGTTTAGTCGATGACCGACTGAATGGGAGCTGATCTCCATGGGAGATTGGACCGAATTGTTTAACGGGCAAATTGATTTGCAGGCGTGAGTGATTGATTAGCAATCAGCCGGGTATAAGACCGGGCGTAACGCATGCTTCAGTATGCGATTTTCCTTCGGGGCGGACTGAGTGTGACTCTCCTCTCTAACTTTGACGCTAAAACCACCAGTTGAGATTGAGGTTGCTTACCTAGCAAATACAGCGTGGTCCTCTGCTAGCCCAGTATAGCACGCCGCTGTTCGCTGCGCCTCAGTCTTTTCCGGCATTAGCCTGTCCAGTGTTATTGTTAGCCGTTTGTTCACATCCTGTCCATTTTTCACGACACGATGAGCAAAACGTGCTGTAATCCTGGCTGCGTTGGGTTTATCTCGTCGAAGGACAGTCACGAGAAATGCGTGGAGTGTTTGGGCTTCCAACACGCCCGCGCTGCTCTTGTGAGGCGAGAGTGCGTGCATTGCAACGCTCTCCCTGCGCGCACACTGAGGTGTAGGCGGTCCTTCTTTGAGGAGGAGGACACCCGAGCTTCGGCTCTCGGTGAGCCTTCGACTCCGAGGGGTCTGTCCCAAAAAAAACCTCACCTGCGGCTTTGGGCGACCGGTGTCAGGTGATCCCTCGCACCGCCCCCAAAGCCCGAGTGTGCTCCCCGTCTGGTCCGCGGGGGACTCGGATAACGCTTCGGCGTTGCCTTTGCCCTCGTGTGACCTTGCTGACGATCTGCTCTCCCTCGCAGCATCGGAAGGGGCGCTTTCTTCGGAGTCCTTCAGCTCACCGCTGCCACCCTCCGGGGTCGCGGCAGAGCCGGAGCCCGATGCATTCGCGGTGCTCTCCAAGGCCGCGGCCGCAATTGGGCTCGAGGTGCAAGCACCTTCCAGCTCAGGGCCGTCGCGGTTGGATGACTGGTTCTTAGGTAAGCGCCGGGGCTCCGCCCCCCGCGCTCCTGAAGTTCCTCTCTTCCCGGAGGTGCACGAGGAGCTCACTAAATTCTGGCGGGCTCCCCTGTCTGCCAGGGCTTCCAGCTCCTCCCCCTTCACCACCTTGGATGATGCAGCAGCTAGGGGGTATTCTGCGATTCCCCGGGTGGAGCAGGCTGTCGCGGTTGTGCCCCGGCAGTGCTGCCGCTTGGCGGTCTCGTCCGACTGTTCCCTCCAAAGCTGGTAAGTTTTCGTCAGCCCTGATGACGAAGGCTTACTCAGCCGCGGGTCAAGCTGCTGCATCGCTGCATGCTATGGCGACCTTACAGGTCCTCCGTGACATGCACCAAGGGGGTGGTGACCAGCAGTCTCTCAGAGACTTGCGCTCGGCCACTGATTTAGCGCTTCGTGCTACTAAATCAGCTGTGCTGAACATTGGTCGCACGATGTCCTCACTCGTGGTCCAGGAACGCCATCTCTGGTTCGAGCAGGCGACAATGCTTCCCGAAGACCGTAACAGGTTTCTGGATGCACCTGTCTCACCAGATGGCCTCTTTGGCGGCGCCGTGGATGATTTCGCGTCAAAGGTCTCCACGATCAGGAAACAGGCAGAGGGTCTGGGTGAGCTCAAGGTCCCGCGCCGGAAGCGGCGGCGTTCCGTTGCTTCTGCGCCGGACCCCTCTCCGCCTGTTCGCCGCCAAAGAGAGCGTCCTCCGTCACGGTCTGTGCCTTCGACCTCTGGTCCGAGGAAGACCCCTGCATGACGGAAGACACAGTCAACCTCGGAGGGTTCTCGAAGGCAGACGAGAGCTTCTAGTAAGAAGCGCCCCTGAGGTTGGCGACTCGGGAGGTCATGAGCTGTCTTTCGGGTCAAGTCACCGACCCAACTCCCCTTGGAGGGGGGGAGTCCACCACACACTCCTCGCTGCCGTCCTTCGGGACGGCGGCACCTATTGTGTCAAAGACAGTTCTCATGTACTTCCCGAGAATAGTGGAACCGCATGCCCTGCGGTCTGGGGTTCATCTTCCTCGGTCTCCGACGAAGACCCAGACTTGGGCGCGTGTTCCACTGGCCATGGCAGAGAGCGTGGGGGCTCAGTTCCCCTTCCCTCATCTGACCATTTCCCAGGGTTCGTCCCTGGTGATTCCGCCTTCAAGTCCGCCTCTTGGCAGCCCCGCCTTGGCGACCATCGGCACGTCCCGACCAGTACCCCTGTCAGCTTACCTGGGAGCCTGGCGGAAGCTTCCCGAGGTCTCACAGTGGGTGGTCCGGACAATCCGGCAGGGCTACACGATTCAGTTCGTGAAAGCCCCCAGGTTTCGAGGCGTAGTGCACTCCCCTGTCCCCGGACAGGCGCCTCATTCCTGCGAGAGGAGATCGACGCCCTTTTGACAAAAGGAGCTGTCGAGCCGGTCCCTCCAGCCGATATGGAACGCGGGTTTTACAGCCCATACTTCCCGGTCCCCTAGAAATCAGGCGGGCTGCGACCAATCTTGGACCCGAGGCGTCTGAACCGAAGCCTGGCCAAGCTTCGGTTTCGGATGTGACGGTCCGCTGCATTCTACCGTGCATCCGTCCTGGAGATTGGTTGGCGACAATCGACCTGAAGGACGCGTACTTTCAGGTAGAAGTGGTTCCGAGACACAGACCCTTTCTAAGGTTCTGTTTCAAGGCCATGCATACCAGTACAAGGTCCTACCCTCCGGTCTTGCCCTCCCCGCGCACCTCACGAAGGTTGCCCGGGCCGCTCTTGCCCCGCTCCGCCGGGCAGGCATTCGGATCCTGGACTACCTCGACGATTGGCTTTTCATAGCCTCGTCCAGGGACCAGTTGATCCGACACTGAGGCCAGGTGCTTCAGCACTTAAACCGATTGGG
>SRMA01026635.1:122667-132894 GCA_007224835.1 Danionella cerebrum | reverse complement strand
TCATGTTCTGAATAAGAAACGTAAATATAAGATAAAATAAAACAATTCTAAAAGAATTCATCATTTGTAATGAAATTTATAAAATGAAATTAAAGTAGAAGCAGCAAAAGTGAAATAATGTAGAATTGAGAAATGAAGTTAAATGAAAGGAAGGAGTAAAGGAGAGCTGACGGAGATTTACGAGCAGCGGCGCATCCCTCCATTAACAAACCCTTTACTCCTCTGTCAGGATCCAAACAAAAGCCGGAGAGAGAGGAGGTCTCATCACAGACTCGTTTATTTCTCACGCCCAGATTTATTCGTTCAGGATTAAGCTCGATCTGAGTTTGATGGCTCTCAAACGGCCATCGGTGACAAACGAGGAGCGTGCGCGCGTGTGTGCGTGTGTAAAGATGGGGACAGTCATCGACGGAGGTGCGGCTGCAGCAATCCATCAAACATCTGAAACTCTGCAGAGAGAGACGAGGGACACCGGCGGCTTCAGCCGCGTCCTCAGCCTCTGAACAATTCTAAACACAGCCCGACCTATCATCAGCACCTCCCTGCTGCTCCTCACACCGTCTCAGAGAGGAGTGCGGTCTTCCCCGGAGGAGAAGAGTCTGAAAGAACTGAGCATAGCAACCGGAAGTAAGGGGCGGGGCACAGCTCAAGTGCACACGTTAGTTCAGATGGAAACCTCAAAAGTAAGTGAACCCCCCCCCCCCCATTAGTGCACCGGCTCCTGAACCTCAAGCTCCTCGGCTTTAGGAGCTGAGAAACTCTGAGAGTAATGATCCTCAGAGAAATGCTTTGTTTTTTTTTTTTTTTATTATTTCAAGATCTTCATTATTTCTGAAATATTTTGTACTTTATTCGTTTTGGTTCGTATTCGGTGGAATTTATTTTATAGTTTTGTTTTAATTGCTGAAATATTGATTATGTTTTTATTTATGTTCACAAAATAAGATTTTATATCTTTGATGTCTTTTAAATGATTTCATAAATATTTACAAATGTTTTAACATTTCCTCGATATTTTTAAATCTATTATTTATTTTATTCTGAATTTTTAATCTCTTCATTATTTTCTTTGATTTATTTCTAATATTTATCTTCTATTTTATTTTTTTACACACGTAAACATTTGGCAGCGTATCCCTCTAATCTGCAGCTAGCGTCCGGCGAGCATCAGACGGGGGCTAATTGCCCCGGTGCAGCGGGGGGGTGGGGTCAGCGCGCCCCTGACGGCCGGCCGAGGGTCTAATTGCCCTCGTAGAGTGTGTGTCGGGGGGGCTCGAGCGAGGTCTAATTGCCCCTCTCGACACCATGAGCAGTGTTAAACGAAGAGAGAAGGAGAAGGAGAGAGCGAGGGATGATTAATAGAGTGATGAACTGAGCCGGAGCTGAGAGAGCGGGTCGAGGGTCAAGGGTCAGGGGTCAAGTTTAAGGGTTTCTCTCTAGGATCAAACACAGGAAGGAGTTCAACAGAAAGTAACAAATAAATAAAAGAGTAAATAAAATAAAAATAATAAATCTAAATAATGAATCAATAAATAAATGTATCAATAGCAGGCTCACAGGGACCTGCTGGTGCACAGGTCCATCACCGGGCGACTCACACATTCACTCCCTAAGTATTCAATCAAGCTGCTGCATGTGTCGTGTGGGGCAATCCGGTGCAGGAGGCGAGAACGTGAAAACCCCTCACAGGAAACCCCCGGCCGACCTCGAACCGGTGACCTCCTCGCCAGTACACCGCCACGCTCCTGCTTTTCTGTGCTGCTGCACCTCAGAGTTTCAACTCAAATGTTAGAACAAAAGTAAAAAACCAGTTCTGCTCTGCTCTGGGGAGAGAGGAGGCCTGAAAGAGGAGTGGGAGAGAGTGTGGAGCAGGGCTCCTGGCCTCGAGGAGGTCGATGCTTATTTAAAATCAGATTGATTAACAGTTGTGATTATTGATCGCTCCACGCAGCCGAGACGGAGCTGAAGCGACTGGTGGTGCAGGAGAGAGAGAGACCACCAGAGCCCGAGGACTCCAGAAGCTGAGCAGGAGACGCAGGAACAAAGGGAGCAGAGAAGGGAGAGACAGAATCTCACAGCTCATTAACTTCATCCATTAAACTCATTACCGCCGTACTACACCGCCACCGTACTCCGCGCGTCGCTTTCGACCAATCTGTGCTCTCCTCCCTCTCAGCAATCTTCTCCTCCTCTCGCTCTTATTTATGTAAAGCGGTTAATAAAAGTGCTGTTTTAGGGAGCAGTGAATGGAAACAACGCTCCTCGTGCGCTTCCACCGAATCCGAAACACAAAACAATTTGAGCGGCGGATGGGGGGAGACGAACGGAGAGATGGAGCGGGCGATGGAGGAGCTGATGGGGTATAATCATAATGACAGCGCGGGGAGAGCAGATGGCAGGCTAATTTAACAGAGATGTTTCTCGCGACCTCAGGGAGAGAAGGATGCGTCGCAAGGAGAATCAATCGCCGAGCAGATCGAGCGTGCGAGCATCCAGAGCCTCCAAACCTGAGAGGAGATCTGGCCTCCCTCAAGTTCCTCGATCACTTTCAGGAAACTCATCATCCCAACGAAAACAGATACGTTTGGTCTTTTCCTGCGCGGTACTGCAGGAGAAGAGAGGAGATAGGAGAGAGGAGACATGGGAGGCGAGAGGAGGTGACGAGAGAAGTGAAGCGAAGCTGCAAAAAGATGCGAGAAGAAAAGAAAAGAAAAGAGAAGAGAAGAGAAGAGAAGAGAAGAGAAGAGAAGAGAAGAGAAGAGAAGAGAAGAGAAGAGAAGAGAAGAGAAGAGAAGAGAAGAGAAGAGAAGAGAAGGAGTCTGGAGGAGACGAGCAGTGATCAGGAGGTCTGATGAAAACATTGTGCTCTGTATTTGGTTCTCATCAGTAATTTCTCCGTTATCATTAAATGTGTTTGTTCACGTTCCAACGGCAAAGAAGCTCCGGCGCCTTTCCCAAAATATTCAAATTAATGGAACTGTTCCACTGCAGAGGGACCCCTTCTGTCCCTGACGAGTCCCAAACTTCTCTCCCCTCCCTCTCTTTCATTCTCTCTCTCTCTCTTTCTCCCTCTTTCATTCTCTCTCTCTCTCCCTCCTTCATTCTCTCTCTTTCTCTCTCTCTCCCACTTTCATTCTCTCTCTCTCTCTCCCTCTTTCATTCTCTCTCTCTCTCTCCCTCTTTCATTCTCTCTCTCTCCCACTTTCATTCTCTCTCTCTCCCTCTTTCATTCTCTCTCTCTCCCACTTTCATTCTCTCTCTCTCTCTCTCTCTCTCTCTCCCTCTTTCATTCTCTCTCTCTCCCTCTTTCATTCTCTCTCTCTCCCTCTTTCATTCTCTCTCTTTTTCTCTCTCTCCCTCTTTCATTCTCTCTCCCTTTCTCTCTCTCTCTCTCTCCCTCTTTCATTCTCTCTCCCTTTCTCTCTCTCCCTCTTTCATTCTCTCTCTTTCTCTCCCTGTTTCATTCTCTCTCTTTCATTCTCTCCCCCCCCTCTCTCTCTCGTTATCACCAGCTCCAACTAATGACGACTTTAAAGCTGAACTTGAAATCGATTCAGCATCAAATTTTCATGAGTTTGGGAGCGAGGAGCGTGTGTTTAATCACTGTCAGCGGCACAGGAAACTCACTCGCATTCAGACGGAGAAACTGAAACGGGGCTTTCTTTCTTCCTTTTCTCAAAACCAAAATGGCCAAACTTTATTGTTTGATTGGAATTGTTTCAATGATTCTTACAATCGTCGCGAGATGTTTGAAAGGTCCTTTATTTCGCCGCTCCTTGAAAGCGCGTTTTGATCGATTTTACACGCGCTCGGATAAAAGGATCCTCCGACGATAACAATACTGTGTTCTTCAGAAAACACCCGAAGCCTAACCCTGGCACACTCGTCCCGGGGCCAACCAGAGTCTGAGGATCTCATCTCGGTCCCCACTGACCAGCACCTGCACCAGAACGTTCTCCTCAGCATCTCCGGACTGTGAGGAGCACGGGGGTCCGGGGGGGATTCATCTGTAAGCACAGCCCTCACCTGTGCAGGCCTCCTCCACGTTTCCTGATGCTCTGCTAGCACCTCCATGCTCTGGATGCTACGCTGATGGAGCAAACCGCTGCTAACCCCAGCCGCCACCGGGTCGAGGTTATCCAAACACCAAGAGCTCCAACATTTCGAGAAAATCCTCTTTGAACTCAGCGGCAGCAGCAGAGAGCCGCGTTCGGATAAAAGTTTGATTTCACAGAAATCATCTCGTTAAATCTGGAGCGCTCCCCGGCTCATCACCAGAGCTCATCACCAGAGCTCATCTAGTTTCATTTCACCGAACACTTTCTGAAAATGTAAGAAAGCGAGCAATTTGATTTTTAATTAATTAAAGAGAATCTGAGACTTTGATCTGCAGAGTCAGAGCAGATAGAGACGCCGGAGATTCGCTTTAGCTTCTGCGAGCGTCCCGGAGCATCCGCTGCACCCGATAACATCCCACACAACCGCGGCCCGCCGAAAGAAAAGAAAACATAAAAGTGAACAAAATGAACAACAAATTCAATAAATTCTGTCGTTCATTTGTAAAATATTTCAATCTAAAACGAAAGAAAAAATGATTCTGACATTTGCATCAAACCAAAGCAATAAAACCGAATGAACCGGATGGAAATAAATGAAGCGTAACAGAAGAGATCCTCGTTCATCTCGCAGGTGTTATGCTTCTGTCGCTGGCGGAGGGGAGCACACGCTTGTGGCTCAGTGGAGAACTCCGCAGTGTTTCCCAGATCGATAATAATTCTCTGTTTTGCCTCCTAATCTCTCCTCCTCGAGATCGCAGTGATTCTCTCTCTTTGTTTTACTCTCGCCCTCGCTCTAATCCGCTCGTGCAGCGCCGGAGTGCACGCAGCATGAACACGCTTCGTTTTCCTGGAGGTGTGCTGTAATAAGGATCAATGGCACTTTATCCGGCACCGGAGCCACTTCACAGCATGCAAATTAAACAGCAACACTTACAGAAGAAAGAGGAAAAAAGGGGAAGAAATGGATTTAATTAAAAAACGTAGAAGCGCCGGCTCTGGGAATTCAATTAAAGGATTTATGCAAAGCTGGGCCGCGCGGCTCGACCGGCTGCAGTTACTGTTTGTATAATGAGCTCCTCATATTAAAAATCAATAGCTAATCTGAGCCGGAAGATCAACCGCACCCCAACATCTCTGGAATCAATTTGAGAAATGGTCCACGGCAAGAGAACCCTTTGAGATCATGGAGACATCTGCACGGACCAGGAGCTATTTCAGTCACGTCCCCCTTCGCTCTGCAGAGCTCCTTCTGGCTGAGAGGAGTTGATGGATGCGTCTGCCTCAGAAATCCATTGAAAAGCACTCCTTCTAGTCGCCGTTAATCGAGCCGCTAGGAGACGAGGGAGCTGCGGCATCCAAACTCTCCCGGAGGAGAACTGCTCCCTTTCACAGAGGGAGTCATGGGATCCAGGAGGAATATCTGGAGGTCTCCTCCGCCCCGGGTTCTGAAAGCGGAGCGCGCTGGTCTCCGTGTGGAATCCCGAGGCCTCCGTCCAAACCCAGAGCCGGTGAGGATTGTGGGTAAAATCGGCAGCCAGCGATGAAATGAAATTAATTTCTTTTTCTACATGAAATTGTTGAATCATAATTCGCACCATGGCCACGCCCGTCTGCTATTCACGAGGTAGAGCACTCCACGTGTGTAGAGGGGAGCGGCTCTGCAGAAAGGAGAAACACGAGCTGCAGCTCAGACTAAATCATTTGCAGATGACTGATCTCCAAACAGTCTCCAGCGCTGCGGCCGGGGCCTCGCGGAGCTGCAATCGAGTGTAATCTCTAATCTAATTGGACGATCCGTTTGCTTGATGTCACTTCATTCTCTCTCCATCTCGGGGCGCAGGCCATTACCCGTCGGCGAGGCGATCCAAGGCCTAAAAGCACACAATCCCATTTGCTTGTATTGACATGTGCGGCTCAAGCCAATCCTATTACCGGGATCATCGTCTCGCAGCGTTTCATTACCAGAGAGCCGGGCTCGCGGCGGCAGCCTCTTACGTGTCGTGCAGCAGCAAACAGAGCAAACCGTTTATTGCTTGATCAGCCGATGCGGCCGGGGAGGTGTCGCGATCGATGAGGCACCGAAGCCGCGAGCTGTCATGTCACTCTCTCTGACCCCCAGTCAAAGTCACGCCGAGCCCCATCCGTCTGAGACAGAGAGAGAGAGAGAGGAGGGGGGGGGGGATGGCATCGATCACAGGCATCGATGATGGGAACAGCCTCCACGAGCAGATCTGGTGTTCCCTCGTATTAAAGGAAGCACCGTGAGAGGGATTGTGAAACATTAAGAGTAAGCCAACAAGATGCAAGGTCTGGAGGAGGAACGCCATCACCGTAATTAAGAGGAGGTCGTTATTTCACGTTTAGAGTTTAGAGAAAAGCCGTGCAGTGAAATGAAACGTGTCTCGACCGCGCCGGAACTTTCCCGAATCACCCCGAGACCCAAACGCTCTTGAAACACTCTGTGCGGCGTCTGCAGAGCGTACGAGGAAAACACGATACGAAACATAACGAAAGTAATAATGCTTTTAAAAGTGCTTTTCCGGACGCTCGCCGGAGGCCACAACGACAGAATGAGCCTGACGGGATCGAACCGCCAACCTTTGGTTTCTCTCGTTTCTCCAGGAGACAGCACAAAAAAAAACGATTTTTTTTTTGTAAAACACAGATTTTCTTTTAGACGACACTTTCCGTTTCTGCTGCTCTCGGTGAAACGTTTCTCTGGCACAAACACAGACAGAAACGCTCTCTAAAGAGTCAAGGCTGAAAGTGAGAAGAGCTTGGCCTGAGGAGCAGCAGGAGCAGAGGAGCCGCCCTTGAGCCGCTCTGCCGCTGGGTGAGGAATCACAGACAGCTCAGCGACCCGTAGCTGAAAACACTCCGTCAGGCCGCTGAAAGCTCCTCTCCGCTCGCCCTGCAGGCCCTAATCACCAATTATGACTCCATTAGGGCTCCTGGCAGCTCATTGCGGGGAAGGGGCTGCGGGTTTAGACCTCTGGCCGGTTCGGCTACGCTCCGCCGAGCGCCTGTCAGCTCTGCTCGCGCCGGCGCTGTGATCGGAGCCGTGCACTCCAGCAGATAACAACATCTGACCTTACAAGCGCTTACCGAGAGAGGCCGGCCGGCGCGACAGGGCTCATCGAGGGATAAATCTGAGCCGCTCTGGGTGAGCAGACTTCATTAAAGAAGAGCCGGGGAGCGCGCGCCGTGCCTCACTCGAGCTCTAATAGAAGCGCAGCCCTCGTTAGCCCCAGAAAGATCCATCAGCAGCATCCGTCTCTCTCTCCTGCTCCCGCTCCGGTTACAAGGGGACCCAGAAGGAGACGCTGGGTAAATTAACTCCGACACTTGCAATGCACAGAGGAACTTGTTAAAGTCGCACGCCGCACTGTTGGGCCCCGGTCAAAAGTTCAGCCCCCGCATATGTAAAAAGGTAGCGGAGAGCCCGAGGCGGGGAATAATTGCGCTAAACTGCTGAAAGCCACCGGCGGCCATGACGCCGTGATTTTCCCCGAAGCCCCCGGGTCCCAGACACCCCACAACCCCCCGCCGGCGACAAATGTCAAGAACAACAAGCAAAAACAGCTGTTTGCCGGCGCTAATGAAAGGTTACACCGCCTTCAAACCAAACACGCGGCGACCTCCTCTGACATTGGGAGAAGAGCAGAGAAGCATCTCGGCCGGTGGAGGAGTTTGTGAGGAGCTCCTAAACCACCGGCACCGAAACAGCACCATCAGAGCTTTCATTGTTTTTCACGTTGGCGCGGTTATAAATCACAGACTCCCTCTCACTAAAGACAAAGCGTTTGGCCGTTTCCTCTCGCTGTAATCTCCTCCAGATCCCCCGTCAGATTTATGCAGAGCAATGCAAACTCTCTCCCTCTCCCTCTCCCTCTCCCTCTCCCTCTCCCTCTCCCTCTCCACTCGGAACAGGTGTGTGTTTACTGAGCAGAACCTCACACAGCCTCTCTGAGATCAAGTGCCGTGTTCCCTCCGGTTACTATCCTCCTCCTCCTCCTCGTTATTATGCGCCAATGTTTTTGTGACATCAACAAAAGTTTGGCTGTTCTGATCCTCTGGGTGACCTGAGCACCGGCGCTGCCGCGGCTCCTACTGTTCCGTTTCTGCCACGGTCAAAGGTTCTGTGCCGTTGCACTGTATGACATCATTATACATTATGCTAATTAACCAACGGTTATCACCTTGGAAACCTACTCCTACACCAATCATCCCAGTTGCAGCCTCCACCAGCCGGTGAAACCAAATATCAACATGACCTCCCTCAAAAACCACTGCTCACCATTGTTTTGCATTAAATATGTTCATCCTCATCAGCCAATCAGAATCGAGCAGCATGTTGAAGAAACGAAACGCTCTCTCTCCTACCATGCTCTTGGTGAAGGGGCGAGCGAGGCTGAAGAGCAGCGTGAGGATCCACCAGGACCGGTGCAGAGACGTGTACATCATGTTCCCGGGGTGGAGCGCGTTACAGGTGACCCCCAGTGGTGAGAGCCGGCGGTGCAGCTCGCTGGAGAACAGCAGGTTACACAGCTTCGCCCGATTGTACGCCAGCATCGACCAATAGGAGCTCTGAGGAGGAGAGAGGAGGTCCAGGTCCAACTGCCCACTGGAGTCGAGGAGATCTGTGAACCTGAGCAAGAGAAAACAATCCCTCAGGGGTTAGAGGAGGTGATGGAGACGAGGAGGATCCTCTGCTCACCTGTGCGACTCCGAGGAGACCACCACGACGCGAGCTGGGGCCGAGCGCGTCAGCACTTCCTGTAGCAGCTGAACCAACAGGAAGTGACCCAAGTGGCAGATCTGAAAGGTGGACTCGAACCCGTCCTCCGTCAGACGCCAGGGCTGTGCACACACCCCAGCATTACACACGAGCACGTGAAGAGGTCTGCGAGCGAGAGAGAGAGAGAGAGAGAGAGAGAGAGAGGGAGAGAGAAAATGTAATTATTAAAGGAAAATGAGCTAAATATTATCTCAATAGTGGTTTGTGCCGAAAGAACCAGATACGCATCAAAGCTCTCGATTGCCTCATTATCATCAAGAATGATTCCAAATTTTCCAAATGTGAATTTCAACCACAACAGAGGAAAATTATTAAAGGAAGACCAGCGGCGGAGTTAGGAATGAGTCTGAGACTCGCAACACTTCTACAAACAAGTTATCAGTTAAACAAAACAATGGTGACTCGGTGGGGTTCGAATGTTCCTCACCGCACGGCACTAATCCGCTACACATCACAAATAACCACAGAATCAGGAGATGCTCATTATCGGATCCCGTTTCTCACTAAAAATAATAAACGTAGAGTAAAGTGTGTCTCTGAAGCGGCGTGCGGACGGAGCGGGACGTTCGGTGGTGTCCGCGGGAGCTTTCTCCTTGGACAGAGGCGCTCCGCTGATCCCGAACCTCGTCCATACAGCAGAATAACAACCTCAATCCACTCGAGTAATTTCTAATTCCTTCCATTAGAATTAATTAGCAGACCCGGGGCAGTTTGTGTACTCCATGTTTAATTCTGCCCTGCCCTTAATTAAAAACTGCTTGCTGGAAAATTAACGGAGGGATTGTTCTGCCTGCTTTTAATGAGTCTTCTCTGTGACATTAAAAAAGTCCCGACTCCAACATTTCCCTTCAGGTCGAGAGAGGAGCGCTGAGCATCATGGGAGATACTCGCACCCAGACCTCCTTCAGCAGCAGTGAGGCACTCGCTCCGCCTGTTCATGTCGCCCGGCCGGGGCGAGAGAGAGAGAGAGAGAGAGAGAGAGCGTCTGAGCAATCTTTGTTTAATGGCGGGAGATTACCCTGAGGTCAAAGGTCATGGCCTGGGGCAGCTCTAGAGCAAGAAAGGCGTGTAACTCGTCCCCGCTCACTCGTTTCCAGCCGTCTGTAATGAGCTCTCTCTCTCTCTCTCTCTCTCTCTTTCTCTCTCTCTCTCTCTCCCTCCCTCATCCCTCATCCCTCATCCCATGAAACCATGAGGAAAATAGAACTCCCTCTGAGAGACTTTCCACCAACACAAGAGAGAGAGAGAGAGAGAGAGAGAGAGAGAGAGGGAGGGAAAAATAGAGAGGGGGAGAGAGAAAGAGAAAAAGAAAGAAAGAAAGAAAGAAAGAAAGAAAGAAAGAAAGAAAGAAAGAAAGAAAGAAAGAAAGAA
>SRMA01026635.1:108072-122647 GCA_007224835.1 Danionella cerebrum | reverse complement strand
AGGGAGGAAGAGAGAGGGATGGAGAGAGAGAGACAAAGAGAAAGTGAGAGAGGGAGGAAGAGAGAGGGATGGAGAGAGAGAGAGAGACAAAGAGAAAGTGAGAGAGGGAGGAAGAGAGAGGGATGGAGAGAGAGAGAGACAAAGAGAAAGTGAGAGAGGGAGGAAGAGAGAGGGATGTTGATTTTCATTGGTTGCATTTAATGTAAACGTTTGTTGTATTATTTGATTGATTCTTATAAGGATTGACTCGACCCCCCCCCCTCGTGAATGGAGTCGCCCTCTTCATTACCATATGTAAATGAATAGCTCCGCCCCTTGAGGTTATTACGGTAACCCTGTGGTGTGCTACTCACAGTTTTTTGGCTTTGAAGGCATCGGCAAACTCTCGGACGCTGCGGAACGACGCCAGATCCAGAGGAAGGGCCTCCACTCGAGCTTTACCCTGCACACACATGAGGAGGAGGAGGAGGAGGAGGAGGAGGTTACTGATGAGCAGCGCTGATAACAACACGCTGAGAGTAAAAGTAAACGCCCCCCTGAGTCGAAAGCCTCCCCAGTGCTCGGCAGAAGAAAGAACCAGGAGGAACCCACAGCTAACGACTAACTCCTTCATGAGCTTCTCAAGAGAGAGAGAAGAGCGCAGGAGCAAAGGATACGTGAAGGAGAACGGAGCGACCAGGTCACAGCAGAAAGAGATCGGTGAGTCCAAAAGTATTTGATCCCCCTGTGATTTTGCAAGTTCTCTGACTCAGAAATCATGGAGAGGTCTAGAAGCTTCAGTACAGCTGCGTCTCCACCCTGGAAAGGGTCAGGGTCAGACTGCTCCAGTTTGACTCAGGGAGGCGCATTAAGAGCAGCACACCTCCATTAGCAGCAGCTTCCAGAGCCTCCTCTAATTACTGCTCGAGTCCCTGAGGAGAGCGCGGGGTTAAGAGCGCGGGGAGGTGCAGGAGGGCTGCAGCTAATTGTTCTGTTAGCGAGGGGTGCTTCACACAGCGTGTTCTATCCTCTCGAAGCACTGACCGCGTAGCGTCCGGAACGGTAAACAGCTCGTTTATCTCGGAACATTAATTACGCGAGCGTTTCCCGAGCACAAAGAGTTCCTGAACGCTCTGAACTGGTTCCAAGAACTACATCCCTTCGAAACAAACTACAGAGGGCATGTGATGATGATGTGGGCGGAGCTACTTCAGCTAACATAGCAACACGGCCCGCTGAGTCTCTCTGGGTGGAGCTTCATGTAGCACCGTAGGTGAAGTGGAAGTGTGAGTGAAACCAGACTAAACCAGAAGAGGAGTCCAGATCGTTTCCAAACCATGGTTTCGGCACCTCCTGCAGATCTACAGGCTCGTATTCGGCGGATGCTTTTATCGAAAGCGTCTCGAGGAACAGGCAGATTAGTGTTTCGTGTCCTGTAGATATGGTTAAATGCGGTTCTAGATCTGGGGAGAGTTTTAGCCGCATCTTGTCTCTAATAATCAGAGAAACGATGGCACACGGCTGAAGAAAAAGCTCGCTCCCGACGAGGATTAGCTGCATCAGCTGCGGATTGTTTACAGAGTCTAATACAGAGAGCAGTCAACACTTGTCGCCCAGAGCCACACCCTGTCACCGGGAAATTAGCCGGCATCCCCAAACACCATTCATCACGCGCAAGAGCCCTGGATCGGAAGCTTGTCAGAGCAACACAGCCCTCAGTCGCCTCCCAGCGCTGCAGCTCTTAATCACAGCTCACCAGAGGCTACGGAGGGCCTGCAGACCTCACGCCGATAACAACCGAGATCTGCATCCGGGCAGAGCCGAGCACGGATTACACCGGAGCTCTGGACGGAAGGCTGCAGCCGGCCCGGACACTTCAGACAGAACATTCCCCAGAGACTGAAAAGGTCACGAGATAACGAGACTAAGGCACGACGGGAGCGAGGCGAGGCGAGGATGAGGGTCGTGAAAGCAGCTCAAACTAAAGGTTCACAAGCAGCTAGAGATTAAAACATATCAAACCAGAGGAGGAGCTGAAAACCAGACGGAGAGGAGCAATCCCAATCAGGAGGATTCCGGGGGAGAGAGGCCTTCCCCTCGCACAGACCGATCTCTGATCTTCCTCATAACCGCTATAAAAAGCAGCCTCCAGAACGCTTCGGCGGGAGGTAAAACAGACTGTAGCGAGAGCGCGGGAAGCGGGAGATAAATTGGTTTGGCGAGGAGAGGATTTGATAAATGCTTGATGGAGACGCAACAAACAGGTTGATTTTTGAAGAGTCCCCAGCGAAGCCAGGAGAGATTAATCTCTCCGAGAGAGGAGCCCGGATTCCCCCGGCGACGCTGCCTCATAGAGACAGATCTGTTCTTTCATTAGGCCTGGAACGCCGCCATCAGATTCCGAGCCGTCCACCATCGCTCCCGCCGCCAGACAGCGTTTCATTTCGTTTGTGACTCTGCTTTTACGCGGAGCCCTGACGACACTCTGAAACATTCGAAAGGGCAAAACGTGACGCCCTTCTCCCCGGCAGGATGGAATCTGAGGAGTGATCTTTAAAACCTCCATCCTGTGTTTGTTCTCCTCCTATAGACACTGTAACCAGGAATCGCCACAGAGAAACTCTCCCCGGAGCCATCCCAGCTCCAACTGGTGGAGTACCTTCAAACGGCTTAAAAATCAAGAGGAAAACCAGTTTCCAACCAAACAAGGAGAAAATTCAAACCCGCTTGAGAGTCACAGTAAAAAAAGTGCCAAACTAGTTTGAAACAAAGGAGAAGAAACAAACAAAATGAAGAAACCAGTTTGAGTCCAGAAGAGGAGTTCGGGTTCAGACTGAAACTAGTTGAAGTGAAACAGAAAGCTGAGTGAGCGCGAGGTGAGGGGGGTGGGGGTGGGGTGGGGGGACTCAGAAGTCAGATCTGAAAAGGGCACCTTTTAAAAGCAATTAAACGAGTGACTTTGAGCCTCTGGACTCCTTCGCTCCCTCCATTATCATCATTATTAGCTCTTCCTCTTCCTTTCTTCCTCTTCCTTTCTTCCTCTTCCTCTCAGAGAAGCAGCGAGCGCTGGAAATCTCCCTGACCTTGCTACGACCTGACCACACAACACCGCTCATCAACTTTTAAGACCCCGCTTTATCATATATTTTTAAAGAGAGAGAGGAGAGGGAGGAGAGGGGGAGCGAGGAGAGAAAAATGGCGGAGAGCGGCGCTCCATACATCATTCTGTCAGATCGACGACGTTTCTTCATAAATACTCAGCAATCTGGACTCCACCTGGCTGCCTCGCTCACACACGAGCTAATTACTCCTTGCCGCGCTCCCGGCCAAACCAGCAAACAGATAAAGCACCGCGGGCGACTCCACTGCAGCCATTCGGCTGATCTCTGACCAGTTTGTTCTGGAAACACTCTCGAGCTGAGAGGATCCAAGAGTTAAACGCACGCTAGCTGTGATGGATCAGTGCTGGGGGCGTGGCCTGGAGGCGGAGCTAGTTACAGAAGATCAGCTCGGTAGCAACAGTGTTCCCAAGAGCGCCCCCCTCCACAGGAGAACTCAGAGGCGTTTAAACCCCGGCATTAGTTCTGAGGTACATCGGGGGCGGGGGGGGGGGGGGGGTTTAAACTTCCAGCAGCTCAAAGGCCTGAAACTAATCAGCGAAAATATTTGCAAGAGTAAACATCTTGGAGGAATGGAGAGTTTGGTTATTTTAATTGTTTACCTTTGGTTATGACATCACAGAGCACTCCCTAGTGACCAAACCGTTTACATAGCAACCAAAGAGCCTTGGAAAATAGGTGAAACAGGGGGTGGGTTTATATATAGTCATTGACCCCGCCCTAGCAACCAGACTGCTTGTGTTTACCTTAGCAACCACTTTGGCATGTCTCTATCTGAGCTTAGGAAAATCATAGAGACGCGGGGGTTGGCTTAAGTTACTCTTCGTCCCTAGTAAAAGCAACTTTAGCCATGGAGTTATTATTATTATTATTATATTTATTATTATTATTATTATTATTATTATTATTATTGCAGCTCAAACTCCAGGCCTGCGTTCAGGTGAGGGACGGACGAATCCGGGAACACTTCGAGGGGAGCCCTGGTATATCCTCCGCATCGATAACGATAAAGAAACGTCTCGAGAACTGCTCGCAGAGAAACCTGCACCACTTTGTTTTACTGCGAATGCACTCGAAACCATTCATCCATCTTCTAACGTCACGGGGGTCTGCTGGTGCTAAGCTCACACAGGTCGCCAGTCCATCGCAGGGCAACACACACACTCCCACCTGAGGGGAACGTAGATTATTCCTTTAACCCGCCGCATGTTTTTGGAATTGTGGGAGAAATCAGAGGAAACCCACAAAAGCACCGGGAGAGCTTTCCTGTGGCTCAGTTGGTAGAGCATTGCGCTAACAACGCAAAGGTTGTGGGTTCAAATCCCAGGGAAAGCAAGAACTGACAGAAAAAATATGTTCATTCAAACGTAAGCTGCTTTGGATAAATGTAAGTGTAAATGAGAGCAGGCAACTCCTTCCAGGAAGATCACCGGCGAGCCTCGAACCGACAACCTTCTAACGGGAAGGCCACAGTGCCACCAGAAGGATATTATCATAAAGCATGTGTTTTAGGTTCAAATGCTCCTTTGATAGTCACTGGATTATCGAATATTTATTGATTAGTTCTGAGTTTATGATCATTCAGACTTTAATAAAATCCTCTCGGCCACGGCTCACTCACGAGAAACGTTTGTTCTTTTCGATACGCTATTCACATTTATGGTTCTCCACATGTTTCAAAAGCTTCGTGATGTGCAAATCTCTCTCTCTCTCTCCCTCTCTCTCTCTCTCCCTCTCTCTCTCCCCCTCTCTCTCTCTCTCTTTCTCTCTCTCTCCCTCTCTCTCTCTCTCTCCCTCTCTCTCTCTCTCTCCCTCTCTCTCTCCCTCTCTCTCTCTTTCTCTCTTTCATTCTCTCTCTCTCTTTCTCTCTCCCTCTTTCTCTCTCTCTCTCTCTCTCTCTCTCTCTCTCTCCCTCTCTCTCTCTCTCTCTCTCTCTCTCTCTCTCTCTCTCTCTCTCTCTCTCTCTCTCTCCCTCTCTCTGTCTCTCTCTCTCTCTCTCTCTCCCTCTCTCTCTCTGATCTGCAGAATCATCAGAAAGCACTCGTCCGTCTGATAAAGCAGCTCAAACACAACACCTCTCCTCCGGAACGCTCCGATCACACCGAACAGATGCTCTTGGTGCCGCTCGGCAGCTTTCTGATCCGCGTTCAGATTTAAGGATGAGCGCGCGCACGTCAGCGAGTCGAGTAAAGAAATCTTCAGAACGTTGGCGTCAGCAGAAGCAGAGCAAAAATAATAATGAGCTGCTCCTTTTTAATCGATTGCATTGTTCAGATGAGCTTTTATGTGCCGTAATGCTCCTCCAAACACAGAAAACCATCAGGAGAACATGTCCGGGGGTTTGCTCCGCGGCGCTCGCTCGCTTTGATCAACACTTCAAATGATGAGCGCAGCAGCGCTTTGTGTTTCTGCAGCGACTCCATCTCCGAGCCGGGCGTCCGGGCACAAACACACCTCCAAACTCTCTGCTCAGAATCTCCCCTTCCCCTGAATAAACAACCCTCCCTTTAATCCTCATTCCCCCTGGTGGGGGGTCAGGGGTCGAGGGATGTCTTGTGTCCCTGGGGCTGGGTTTGACAGGCACCAACCATCAAATCCTGTTAGGCTTTAATTCATGCATCCTAAATCTGATTTGGCATGAGAGGAGACTTCAGGAGCGGTGACAGGAACATCGTCGCAGTAAATGCATTAAAATCATCTGCAGGCTCTCGAGGGAACGCAGCCGAACTCATCACCAGCTCCGATCCCGATCTGCAGATCCACATCGAGGAGCCGAGCGGCTGAATCTGTGACCGGAAAGCTCATTCACAAAGGACGTACATAAGAGGGAAACGTTTAGGCGCAAAACAAAGAAGTTTCTGGAAAAAGATGATTTATTTCTCTGGAAATCTGTGGTTTGAAAGATTAATGTTGGAATCTTTGGAACAGAGAGTTTGTCTCCTCTGGAACAGATTGAAACGTGTGCTTTTGAGATCAATCTCAAACAATGCGAGCTCTATCTATCCTGTCAGAGAGGAAAGGGAGCTTTCCTTCTTTCTTTCGTTCGTTCTTTTGCTGTCGAACAGGAAACAACAGCGATCGTCCTCATTAGCTTCAGCATCAACCCTTCAAAGCATGAAATTACCCTTGAGCCCGTGGAAAAATAACCTGCTCCCAGATAAATGATCCATGCAGCGCTCGAAGCACATTATTAAAATAATAGACAGGATTTAAAGCGAAGGAAGCGGTTTGTTTCAAAACCGTCATCCTCTACTGGTTCAGACTCGGTGAACTGGTTTTCCTCGATGTGACCCGGTCTCGAACAGAGGCGTCTGAACTCGAGATGAACCGAAGCCTCATCATCACCGTCACCCCGGGGAATGAAGAAAGTTTGGCGCTCAGGAACTCCACGCAGAACCAAATCTGATTCTTTTCAGCCACAATAATAAAAACATTCCTCTCCCAAACCATCTGCTGCAAATGGAGAAGAATGCTGGCCATCCATGTTCAGACCTCCATTACTCCTGAGTTATGGCAGCCATTTGCAATTCAGAGTGGCTCTTCGGAGACTCCGGCACCTCAGAACGACACCGACAATCAGAGTCAGGGAGCAAACACATCAGACAGATTTACCGAGCACCAAACACCGGCTGAGGCTAATGGTGTGCCACAGGAGGCCGTGCCATCCCAAAACCCCACTCTCACAAGAGCTCAGCCGGGTCGCATTCTACAGCACTTAATGAAGGGGGGGGGGGATGGGTGAGAAGAAAGAAAGAAAGAAAGAAAGAAAGAAAGAGGAGAAAAGAGAAAGTGGAAAGTGAGAGAGGGAGAGAAAAGTGAGAGAGAAAAAGAGAAGAGAGAGGGAGAGATAGAGAAAGAAAGAAAGTGAAAAGAGAGAAAGAGGGAGAGAAAACAGGGTAAAAAGAGGAAAAGAGAGAGAAAAGAAAGGGAAAGAGAGAGTCAAAAAAGAGAGAAAAAGAAAAGATAAAGAAAGAAAAGAGAGAGAGAAAGAGGGAGAGAGAGAAAGAGAGGGAGAGAAAACAGGGTAAAAAGAGGAAAAGAGAGAGAAAAGAAAGAGAAAGAGAGAGTGAAAAAAGAGAGAAAAAGAAAAGATAAAGAAAGAAAAGAGAGAGAGAAAATGAAGAAAAGAGAGAGAGTGAAAAAAGAGAGAAAGAGAAAGAAAGAGGAGAGAGAAAGAGAAAAGAGAGAGAGAGAGTCCAGCAGATAAAAGAGGTGTTCTTAGAAACATTTTCGAAAAGGAGAAAAGAAAGAAAAACAATGAGGAGAAACGATCAGTTGTGGATGAAAACAGTCGGATCGCAAATCGACTCCATCTGATAACAATTCACTTTGTACGTTTCTGAAATAAGAATAAAGCCGTTCGGAATGATTGGATGGTATTGATTACCATCAGGGAGCGAAGAGGAGCGTCTGCTCCTACAGGTCCCCGCCGCGCTCCCGAAGCGAAGGTGACAAGAAGATAAAGAACAGAGCGCGGCAGAAACGGCGCTGGAGTGCAAAACGAAAGCGTTGAGCTATTCATTACATAACTGGCAGAAGCCAAGGAATCAACCGAAGCCGAAACCTGGAGCGGAGCGGAGCGGCGGGGCCCGGTGCTGCTCCGGGATCAGGTATTAGCAGCCGGGGGGAAAAACAGGAGAGAAAACAGGAGCGCGCCGCAGCATTAATCAAACTCTTCAGCGAGTGGGCAGCCATATGGTTGAGCAGCATGCGCATGGCACAAACTTGCTGATCTCCAGTAACGGGGAGCAATTAATTCTATCCGGCGTGGACGAGAGGCGCCGGGAGGAAAACGCTCCTCGCTGACCGAACGCACAGGGTTCAAACACGGAGTGATGAACGAGCGGCGAGCGAGAGGGAGAACCTTCCCACATTAACAGAGATGTCTTAATCTAACGGCGAGAACCTCCTCCGAGCGTTACCCCGAACAGAGGAGACACGGATAAAATCTGCAGCAAGTCTCCAATACACAACAACAGCATGACTCCTTCTCGATCGGATTAAACGAGGAGGCGTTGGAGGCCTCTGATCCAGAACCTCCACTGGTGCACTTGAGGAGTCCGTTACACATCCTCACGCTTTATGGGGAACAGTGGTGTCAGGAGAACACGGAACCGTCAGCGATGACGGATTGAAATGGCGAGTCAGGGGAGCTCATCCCATTTACACGAGGAGTAAGAAGCACCTCCTCCCGGACGCTTCGAATTTGTTGGTTGAAGCCCGTCAGAAACTGCTGCACAATTAGAAGCTCAGATGAAACCTGCGCTCCCCACCTGGAACACCCCGGGTTTGTAAATGAGAGGGAGAAGCCTCCTCCCCGGGCCCTCGAGCTCCTCATCCGGCCCCAGACCAATAACCCGCAGCACTTTGGAGACGCTCCCTTCATTAGAATCCCCTCCTCCTCCCCAGACTCTGCTTTTGCATTTTGAGCTGTTGCTTATGATCCGTGTGGGACGCCAGTAATGAGAGAAACTCCACGTCTCTCAAGCTCCTGCGAGGACAGCTCTGCGTTTCTCCACTTGCGCCGGGGTCCGGCAGGCTATAACCGAATAATGAGCCGCATTCATCATGGCCACGGCGTCCGCACGAGCTCCTGCTGTCAGGATCCGCTCGATCTCCCTGAATGAGAGCAAGGAAACGCTGCACTGGCTCCTCTCCTTTAAGCAGCACACGGTTATCCGCATCATTACTCCTCTCCTCATCCAGAACTCACTCGACTCCACAAGTGTTTCCAGAAAAAAACCCAAACTAATCCCAAAGTTACGTTTCCGCAAGATCGGTGTGAAGAACGGCGCACAGCGGAATAACGAAACGCCTGCGAAGAACGTGTTCCATCAGCAGCCGACACCCACTACCCCAAACCAAACCCCGACAGCAGACGCGGTAGTGAGTAGTGGAAGAGACATAGTGGTGTGCAAAAGTTTGTGCACCCCTGTAAATGTTCACAGTGTTCCTTTTAGAAACAAAGATTGTTTGTCTGGAAAATAAAATTTACGGAAAGTTTGCAAGAATTATTCAAGCAGCACTCGCCATCGTCATCTTACCGATTTCTGTACCTTCAGCCGTGATTATTAGAGTTTGGTGACCTCCACGCACAGGTGGATCCAATCAGGAGAAAGTATTTGGAGGACAAGCTTCTCCTCTTTGCATCTTCTCTAAAGAGGAGAAACAGATGAGCTAAAAAGATGAGGGAGCGCCGTGGAGCGTTGTGTCACTCTTGGACTAAACAAAGAGCTTTTTACCGAACTCTGATTGTCCTGAAATCTCAGGCCTTCTCTGATCTCCATCACCCGAGGGTTTGGAGGGTCGAGAATCCAAGATTTCGGAGCTCAGATCCTGGAGCTTCCTTTAGCTCGAGTCTCCCAGGAGCGTCTGGGAAAGAAAGCACTCCTCATCCTGGAGATGGAGAAAACCCTCCTCTAGCACCATCCTCACAAGCTCTCGAGGATGAGGAATGAACACAGAGCTGGAGGTAACTACCCGGAAAGTAACTAGGGTTCAGTCCTTGCTCAAGGGCACCCCAGTGGTGCGTACTGAAGGGTGGAGAATGCACCGTTCAATCTCTCCCTCTCTCCTGCTGCTCCTGGGAATCAAACCAGTGACCTCTGAGCTCCTGAACCATTAGGCCACATCCCGCCCCGTCCTGTAACTCGCTCTCCACCTGCACGAGAAGGACTCCATCCCTCCGTGATCAGAGGGTTGGGTTCAGACCGGACTCATGTTTGTTACGTCAAGAGAACAATTCGAGACGTTTGTCTCTGATAAAGCTCCCAGGAGATCAGAGATGAGAAAGAGATGTTTATAGAGAGCCCAGTGGAGTGGCTCACTGCGCCCTAAACCCCTCCCCTTGAGGCTTTCCATCTTCAGACACTTTCCTCAAGTCTCCTCAATGAGAAGGTCATCAGTACACGGTTTACTTCACACATGGAGGTTTGAGGAGGTGAAGCGATCTCAGCGATCCGTCATTCTATGAGCTTTAATGAGGCACAGAAACACCCTCAGACTTCCACAGTGTCGATCACCGTGGACCAGCAGCTGTGAGGAGGTTTGTGAGGGAGCGAGATTTCCAGGTTTGGAGTTAGATGTTTCCTCTCTGCAAACCTTGGCCAATGAGGAATGTAGACATGAATGTTCCTCGTACACGTATAATTGATGATTGATACGAGGGAGCAATCGCCGCTGATATCCATCATGTCCCATGACCCCGAGCATCCCATAAGCTCCTGACTCCAACATCTTCCTCCATCAATCACTGCTCTTCCTCTGAAGAGTTGGCCCAATCTTTCCTCAATGTTTTTCCTCTCTCGGAAGGAGGAGAGAGAGGGAGACCGGCCGGCAGCCATCATTAATCAATATGTTGGGCTTTATTTGTGATAATTCATCATGACACAATATTAATGGGCAGCTATGCCCTTCAGAGGTGAGCTTCATGCAAATGCGGAGGGGGAAGCAATTAACTTTGGAGCGACGCGCGGATGATTCTAAATGACAAGGATATGTCAATTACCGCAGCCAATAAAGAGAGACAGAGGCTGCGAGGGCAATCTATCCACTTTACGGCTCGCCTCAGCCTCTTACGGGTCTGTCTACACTAAGAGAGAGGCATCTTAAAACAGCATCTGGACAAGGCCTTGAGTACGGCAGCTACTAAAACAGAACTTCATGATTTAAGGTGTTGTTTCCCCGGCTCACGCCCTCGCAGCGGGCCCCCGTCACACAAACAAAACGTACTCCACTTTAAAGTGGGCGGAGTTACACAAGTATGTTTTCACTCTGATTAAAGTGGGCGGAGTTATAAAAGTAAGTTTTAGCTCAGATTTAAAGTGGGCGGAGTTATAAAAGTACATTTTAGCTCTGATTTAAAGTGGGCGGAGTTATAAAAGTACATTTTAGCTCAGTTTTAAAGTGGGCGGAGTTATAAAAGTACATTTTAGCTCTGATTTAAAGTGGGCAGAGTTATAAAAGTACGTTTTAGCTCTGATTTAAAGTGGGCGGAGTTATAAGAGTACGTTTTAGCTCTGATTAAAGTGGGCGGAGTTATAAGAGTATGTTTTAGTTCTGATTAAAGTGGGCGGAGTTATAAGAGTATGTGTTAGCTCAGTTTTAAAGTGGGCGGAGTTATAAAAGTATGTTTTAGCTTCTGATTTTTTTTTGTTTATAATTGGTCTTTTTTTTACAGATAGGACAGAAGGTAGACAGGAAGAGAGTTGGATAGAGAGAGAGGGAAGGATGGGAAAGGACGACGACGGGTTTCGAACCCGGATCGTCCTGCGCAACAGCGTGTACAGGTCTGGCTGCTGTACCACGGGGCCCTTTAATGGACAGGACAGATGTTAAGAGTAGGCGGGGTTATATAACAGATGTAACGGTCATGGTTCAGGTGATGAAACTGATTGGAGGAGGTAACTGAAACAGCGCGGATGAACGATGAATCCATTCCAAAACACTCCGACATCATTTCAACTCATCCACAAAGTGACGGTTTGCTGATGAGGATCTTTTGTTTTCTCAGAAACTCAGAGCAAACATTCAGAAAGAAGCACCCCCCCTCCTCCTCCTCCTCCCGGTGTTCTGAAGGAGCCGCTCATCTTTCATGCTTCGCTTTACCAGCGAGATGAAGATGCGTAAAGAAAACAAACGATGGCGGGAGGAGATCCGTCATGCTGCGCTACAGACGAGATGTTGATACACACAGGCCACTAATTACCGGAGTCATTAGCGTCCCAGTGTTCAGATCCAGGCCCGGCTAACATCGGGACCGCGAGAACGGTTTCCTGCTAATATGCTAATAATTAGCTACCGCCGTGAGTGACAAACGCACTGGTAAAAACACTGGCACGTGTAAGTGGATTAGCTCGAGGTTGATGAAACAGGAGCTCGTCCTGGCAGCTGCGTTCACCTCCGGAGAGAATCGACCCGAGTTAATCACAGACGCCTCTCCATGAACAATTAGCCCTCCGCTAGCTCCAGCGTGAACATCTAACGCTCTAAAACACTCGTTTTCAGAGAGCAGCTCTCCAGCGGAGCATAAACACAAACTATCCATCACGAGCCACGCAGAAATTAATGAGAGGCCAGCAGACGCGGGTCCAGAACAAATGATCCCGGTTCACACGTCACGCCGGAGAGCAGGGTTCAGCAGATTCTAGCCCAGGTCTCCCAGCAGGACTGAGCTGAAGAGCATCGTTCACTCACCGACACACGGGAACCATCTTCAGCTCGGAGCCTCGCGCTCAATCAGATCCAAGAGCAGGTGTCTGCCACACGTTACAGCTTCAACGGCTGCTCCTCACACCACAACACTTCTCCACATCTTCAATAAAGCCTCAATCAAAACTGTGAAATGATCTCAGCTGCTTCCGGTTCCACCTTGAGTAGCTTCCACGACTTCCCTGCAGATGATCAGAACGTGTTTGTGGACGGTTCAGAAACATCTCTGCTGCCGTGAAGCTCCTTCTGATCAGCTGTGATTGAACCACAGGACGATTCCAAGCGCTGGTCCCTGTCTAAACTAGAAGGCTCTCAGTCATGGAGCTCAAGAACCCAGTGGTGAGTCAGTCAGACCTCCTTCTTGGAGAGAGAAGAACCTTCTAGAACATCCATCTCAGTGAACTTTGACATCAAATTTAGAGAAAACCAGGCTCTGTGCATCTGATCATCAGAAAAGCACGGTGGTGGAAGCATCATGCTGTGGAGAGGTCCGCATTGGGAGAAAAGGGGAGCAAGGGGAGGGATTGAACACTGGGGAGCGAATGGAGCGAGGACAGTCGGAGGTGATCTGCTCATGTTTGAGTCAGTGCTGAGCGGCTAACCTCCATCTACTGCTGCCTTCATGTGAAGATGCCCGCGCCAAGGTTTCTGACCTGAGCCGACCAATCAGAGCAGAGGATTCACAGAAACGGCTTCAGAGAGCGGCACGCTCTTCAGAATTACACTGATCTCAATCCTCAGCTCGAGGAGGAGAGAAAGCGAGGGTCGTGTGAAGCTCCTCGTTATTGCTGTCGATGGTGGGAAGAACCTCACAAGCCTCCTAACTCCATCAGGAGAAGAGCTAAGGAACACAGCGTTGGTGTGGAGAACGCTTCACGTGAAGACGAAGAAGTATTAAACTCTGCGGATCCCAGAGCGAGACTCCCGTCGAGAGCTGACGAGGAGCAGCTGTAATTTCCCCTCAGTAAACTCAAGCTGCACCGGGGGAGCCCTGCACTCCAGCTCAGGTTAAGCCCTCATTTCTCTCTGAGAACACCACACTTCCAGCAAGAAGAAAATCCCTGCGCCAGGGCGCTTCCCATGATGCACTGCAGGCACAAAGCTGTCAGGTGCGCTTGGATTATTGCTGTGGAGCCACCGAGCCCAAGGCTCTAATTGTTTTCAGAGGAAGATGAGGAGGACGCTTTACTCACGGAACAGTGTTTCAGTTTCACCGTCCAAACCTCAGACTCTACACCAAACAGTGTTTCAGTTTCACCGTCCAAACCTCCAACTCTACCCTGAACAGTGTTTCAGTTTCTCCGTCCAAACCTCCAACTCTACACTGAACAGTGTTTCAGTTTCACCGTCCAAACCTCAGACTCTACACCAAACAGTGTTTCAGTTTCACCGTCCAAACCTCCAACTCTATATTGAACAGTGTTTCAGTTTCTCCATCCAAACCTCCAACTCTACACTGAACAGTGTTTCAGTTTCACCGTCCAAACCTCCGGCTCTATATTGAACAGTGTTTCAGTTTCTCCGTCCAAACCTCCAACTCTACACTGAACAGTGTTTCAGTTTCACCGTCCAAACCTCCGGCTCTACATTGAACAGTGTTTCAGTTTCACCGTCCAAACCTCCAGCTCTACACTGAACAGTGTTTCAGTTTCACCGTCCAAACCTCCAGCTCTGCACTGAACAGTGTTTCAGTTTCTCCGTCCAAACCTCCGGCTCTACACTGAACAGTGTTTCAGTTTCTCCGTCCAAACCTCCAGCTCTACACTGATCAGTGTTTCAGTTTCTCCGTCCAAACCTCCAGCTCTACACTGAACAGTGTTTCAGTTTCACCGTCCAAACCTTCTGCTCTACACTGAACAGTGTTTCAGTTTCACTGTCCAAACCTTCCGCTCTACACTGAACAGTGTTTCAGTTTCACTGTCCAAACCTCCAGCTCTACACTGAACAGTGTTTCAGTTTCACCGTCCAAACCTCCAACTCTACACTGAACAGTGTTTCAGTTTCACCGTCCAAACCTCAGACTCTACACCAAACAGTGTTTCAGTTTCACCGTCCAAACCTCCAGCTCTACACTGAACAGTGTTTCAGTTTCACCGTCCAAACCTCCAGCTCTACACTGAGCGGTGTTTCAGTTTCACCGTCCAAACCTCCAGCTCTACACTGAACAGTGTTTCAGTTTCTCTGTCCAAACCTTCAGCTCTACACTGAACAGTGTTTCAGTTTCACCGTCCAAACCTTCAGCTCTACACTGAACAGTGTTTCAGTTT
>SRMA01026635.1:100000-103706 GCA_007224835.1 Danionella cerebrum | reverse complement strand
AGTTTCTCCGTCCAAACCTCCGGCTCTACACTGAACAGTGTTTCAGTTTCACCGTCCAAACCTCCAACTCTACCCTGAACAGTGTTTCAGTTTCACCGTCCAAACCTCCAGCTCTACACTGAACAGTGTTTCAGTTTCACCGTCCAAACCTCCAGCTCTACAATGAAAAGTGTTTCAGTTTCACCGTCCAAACCTCCAGCTCTACAATGAAAAGTGTTTCAGTTTCACCGTCCAAACCTCCAGCTCTACAATGAACAGTGTTTCAGTTTCACCGTCCAAACCTCCAGCTCTACACTGAACAGTGTTTCAGTTTCACCGCCCAAACCTCCAGCTCTACACTGAACAGTGTTTCAGTTTCACCGTCCAAACCTCCAACTCCACTCTGAACAGTGTTTCAGTTTCACCGTCCAAACCTCCAGCTCTACACTGAACAGTGTTTCAGTTTCACCGTCCAAACCTCCAGCTCTACACTGAACAGTGTTTCAGTTTCTCCGTCCAAACCTCCGGCTCTACACTGAACAGTGTTTCAGTTTCTCCGTCCAAACCTCCAGCTCTACACTGAACAGTGTTTCAGTTTCACCGTCCAAACCTCCAACTCTACACTGAACAGTGTTTCAGTTTCACCGTCCAAACCTCCAGCTCTACACTGAACAGTGTTTCAGTTTCACCGTCCAAACCTCCAGCTCTACACTGAACAGTGTTTCAGTTTCACCGTCCAAACCTCCAACTCTACACTGAACAGTGTTTCAGTTTCACCGTCCAAACCTCCGGCTCTACATTGAACAGTGTTTCAGTTTCTCCATCCAAACCTCCGGCTCTACACCGAACAGTGTTTCAGTTTCACCGTCCAAACCTCCAACTCTACACTGAACAGTGTTTCAGTTTCACCGTCCAAACCGCCAACTCTACACTGAACAGTGTTTCAGTTTCACCGTCCAAACCTCCAACTCTACCCTGAACAGTGTTTCAGTTTCTCCGTCCAAACCTCCAACTCTACACTGAACAGTGTTTCAGTTTCACCGTCAAATCCTCCAACTCTACACTGAACAATTTTCAGTTTCACCGTCCAAACCTCCAACTCTACCCTGAACAGTGTTTCAGTTTCACCGTCCAAACCTCCTACTCTACACTGAACAGTGTTTCAGTTTCTCCGTCCAAACCTCCGGCTCTACATTGAACAGTGTTTCAGTTTCACTGTCCAAACCTCCAACTCTACACTGAACAGTGTTTCAGTTTCACCGTCCAAACCTCCAACTCTACCCTGAACAGTGTTTCAGTTTCTCCGTCCAAACCTCCAACTCTACCCTGAACAGTGTTTCAGTTTCTCCGTACAAACCTCCAGCTCTACACTAGTCTGTGTTTCAGTTTCTCCGTCCAAACCTCCAGCTCTACTCTGAACAGTGTTTCAGTTTCTCCGTCCAAACCTCCGGCTCTACACTGAACAGTGTTTCAGTTTCTCCGTCCAAACCTCCAGCTCTACACTGAACAGTGTTTCAGTTTCACCGTCCAAACCTCCAGCTCTGTACTGAACAGTGTTTCAGTTTCTCCGTCCAAACCTCCGGCTCTACAATGAACAGTGTTTCAGTTTCTCCGTCCAAACCTCCAGCTCTACACTGAACAGTGTTTCAGTTTCACCGTCCAAACCTCCAGCTCTACATTGAACAGTGTTTCAGTTTCACCGTCCAAACCTCCAGCTCCACACTGAACAGTGTTTCAGTTTCACCGTCCAAACCTCCAGCTCTACACTGAACAGTGTTTCAGTTTCACCGTCCAAACCTCCAGCTCTGTACTGAACAGTGTTTCAGTTTCACCGTCCAAACCTCCAGCTCTGTACTGAACAGTGTTTCAGTTTCTCCGTCCAAACCTCCGGCTCTACACTGAACAGTGTTTCAGTTTCTCCGTCCAAACCTCCGGCTCTACACTGAACAGTGTTTCAGTTTCTCCGTCCAAACCTCCGGCTCTACACTGAACAGTAATAATTAGTGACAGCTATGAAGGTTAAACTGAGAGCAAACATGTAAACGTGTGTATCATCACGTGAGGGAGTGAGAGTGTTTGCTGTTCAGTTTAGCAGAGCATGAAAAGAAGGAATGCTACAGAAGGAAAAGAAAGAACAGGGGGAGAAAGGGGAGGTGTGAGAGTTTGTTCTCTGCAGTTGTGTTTGTCTCAATTTGCCGCTCTCTTAAAGTCACTTGTGAGCTGGCTTTCATTCCACCGGAGCGGGTGCTGAAACCCACCCAGCAGTGATCCCTTCTCATTTATACTCAACGACACGAGCAGGAGGAGCAGCAGGAGGATGAATGGAAGCAAGAAGGAGCGAGAACAAAAGGAGGAGCAGCAGGAGCAAGACTGTTATTAGCTTCAATAACCAGAGTTTTGGCTACAGAAAGAAACTGTTACCCCCTCCTTCTCCTCCTCCTCCTCCTCTCTGTGATTAGAGCAGATTTGTCAGTCAGACATCGGTCTCTGCTGATAAAACAGCACTTTGTTCCGGTCGCTTCCAGCACGGCGTCACTCATTTATTTCTGTTTGAACCGCTCTGCTCTCGCACGAAACACACACGAGTTCAGCAGAAAAACACGGACCAGGAGGAACAGGAGGAGCACACACTCTCAGAGGATTCCATCATCTGCTATATCTGAATAACAGCGAGCTCAGAACGAGGCCACGGACGCCTCACATGATGCTCCAACGCTGCATAAAACAAGGAACATACATCTGATTGTCAATAATCCAGAGGGAGGTGCTCCATCTGTAGAAAGGATTGACGAATAACTCGCTCCCTAAACAAAACTCATCTCGTGCACATAGAGAGTAAACACGGTCAAAGTAGAACCGTTGGAATCGGACAATTAAGTATTCGAAGGTTCTCAAGGAGAGGGATGGAGGTAAAGGATGGAGGTAAATATATAGGTTATGGAAGGAGGTAAGGGATGGAGGTAAGGGATGGAGGTAAATATATAGGTTATGGAAGGAGGTAAGGGATGGAGGTAAGGGATGGAGGTAAGGGATGAAGGTAAAGGAAGGAGGTAAAGGATGTTACCAATCCCTGAGGTTTAACGTTGAGGCAGAGTATCTTCCAGCTGTGATTAGCCGCCTGAGGAGGTTCTCCGCTGGTGGTCTGAGAGGTTTAATCCTCGCGTGAACACGACGCAGGAGCAGCAGGAGCAGCAGCAGATCCCAGGGGTTCGTGCACTCTTCTGAGCTCAGATCTGACCTCAATCAGCACCTCTCTCTTTGTCTGTGAGGTTTGAGGCCTCTGGCTGTAATTACTGGGTTTGAGGCTCTTCGGACGGATTTCACGTGTGGGAATAAATCCAGCAAACATTCATGAAGTAAACGAGACGGATCTCCCATGTGGGAGTCACAGGAGCTTCCCTCCAGAGGAACAAAGATGGAATTAGACGCTTCAGAGGCTCTGTGAAAGAGACGCTTCAGACAGATGAGGAAGAACCGAGGCTCTCGACACGCTTCATCCTCTTTCTATTTGTACTTTCAAGAATCTGGATTTCATTGTGATCACAAGCCACAGATCGATCATCAGGAGCGTTCTGATCCGATACGAATCAAAGATTCAGCCGTTTCAGTTTCACTGTCCACCCCAAAGCACGAGCCAATCACTCGATAAATCTGCGCTTTGTTCCTCGCTCACATGAGCGTTATTCCATAATAACTCTCTCGGCGGAGTATAGTGCGTTTATTAGCG